>PVIY010010082.1:0-70113 GCA_004026745.1 Myrmecophaga tridactyla | reverse complement strand
TACAGATACAATATCACAGATTGAAATCAAAAGTTTACAGTCAGGCTGATTTAGTGAAAAGCCCTGCTCCTCCACTTCCAACCTGGTGGACCTTGGGCAAGTTAGTTAACCCCTCTGTGTCTCAGTTTTCTCATCCATGAAATGAGAACACTAACAGCACCTAACTCATTGGGTCATTGTGAGGATTGAATGAGAGGCTATATCCATCAGGCTTAGCTTGGCATGAATTGAATGGTCATTAAAAATAGCTGTTATATAACCCTCTTACCACAAAGCTGTCACAATCATGGATATAGAGATGGAATCTGCTCTTGGCTCACAGCATACCTCCAGCCTCTAGCACAGTGCCTGGCTCATAGAAACATGAATGAATGAATGAAAATCTGAGTCTCCAAAACCAGTCTGATTACTGCTAACACACTAGTGAAGGAAATGAAAACTGACAAGAAGGGGCTTTTCTTGAAAGAGGTGTGTTTAGGTAAGAGGGCCAGGGTAGAGGTGCAACTCTGTACAATCTTAGTCAAGTTGCTAAGCTCTGGGAGCTACCTGGGCTGATCCAAAGTACTGAGACAGCAATAATGCCCACTTACAAGGACTTTCCAAGGACTTCACGAGATCTTGTGGGTGAAAAGAACATGAACCAGGTCCAGGGAATGAAAGAGATTTATTTTCTTTGTACTTGTCTTGGTTCACTGTTTTATATTCTTCAGTATGTGTATTTATACTTTTAAAATATAATAGAACAGAAATACAAGAAAAAACATTCTTAACTTTAAAATGCTATATGTACACATTAAATATTACCTTTTAAAAATAAATACAAATCTTTTTCACACTTTATTTAAATACCCCACATTTGGCATATTTTATTGATTCAATAATAAACATTAACATTGCTGAAGTGGGCTTTTGATACATAAGAGACAGAATTGTCTAATTTGGATTTGAACATGATTATTTATTCAGCAAATATTTGTTATGAATATGCAAAGGATTATACTAGGCATAAGGAGATTATAAAGGTATTCAGGAGACTGATCCCTGACCTCAGGGATTGGGCCATGTAGGGAAGTCTGAAAAAAAAAAAACCTTTCAAATAAAGCTTATAAGTCCACTGTTGGATGAGGAAAGTGGTAATTGATACACCACCAGATGTGGAAGGGAAGGAAGGTTCTTGCTGAAGTAAAGAAGAGAACAAATGAGTTGATATGGGAGACTGTTTGGGGATTTTAATTTGCAGAATGAAGAGAAGGTATTCTAGGCAGATGGTAGAAACTAGACTTCAAAAGCAGAAACATGCAAAAGACACTTTTGCTATATGTCCTTCTAACAACATGAACTTCTTCATAACACTTATCACAACTGTAATTAATTAATTATTGGAGCAATTAAAAATTTTCCCCTTGTAGAGGAGAGACATAAGCATTTTAATTGCAAGAAACATGATTTGCCTATTCACGATGGTATTGTTTGAGTCTTACTCCATTTAGGAAGCATAATTGATGTATAGTTGTCAAATGAAAATGGCAAGTATGTTTGAATGACTCGAATCTCGAATTAATATAGGCAAGTACTGATGCCCCACTTTCAAGCTAATTTTGGGTCTGAGCAAAAATGGTAACTCCATTTATAATAATGAAAATAATAACTAGAGATAGGTATAAAAATGTAAGTACCACAAGTTGATAAGTGCAAAATGCAACTTTCTTTAGCTATCAATGAATTCAGCTTATTTTTGGAGCTCATGTTTCTGCTTGAGGGTGGGAAAAAATTAGCGTTGCCCATCATGATAGGTTGAAATAAGTACCTCAAGGTAAGGCATGTTCTTAATCTCAATCTGTGTTACTGCAGAAGGGAATTTATTTATAAACAGGACCTTTTAAAGATGTTATTTTTAATGTGCATCCAGATGAGTCAGGTGTGTCTTAATTCACATTACTAGAGCCTTTTAAGGAAAAGAAACTGGAAACCACAAGTAAGAGAAACTCTTGGAAACTAATCAGAAGTTAATAGAAAGCAGAACACATACAAGGAAAGAGAGATCACCATGTAAGGGAGGCAGAGATGCAAGCCAAGGAACCCCAAGGACTTCAGCCAGTGAGCACCAAATGCCTACCAAGTCGGGATGAAAGCATTGCATTGCTGATGCCTTGATTTGGGACTTCTAGCCTCCAAAACCTGTGTCTGTTCTAGCACATGGCTTGCTATTCTGATGTGGTCAAAACTCAGTGGTGTCCTGACTGTTCTTTCACTAAGGCCTTGGACCCACCTCAAAGCTTCTTGTTAGTACTGCTGGAATTCTTAGGCTTAGCCATGTCTTCCAGCTAACCCCTACCTTTGGACTTCCAACTGGCCACCCCACCATGAATCCCTGACAAATGGTAGATGGTACAGACCAGACCCTTGCAGATAAGCAAAGCCACAGTGGCAGTTCTAGTCAGTGGACTATGTGCAGAAGTGAAATCTTCCCCTGGGGAATTGGAAAACACCTGTGCAGTTGTCTAGACTTTCTCTTTTCTTTCATGATGGGCATGGACACTTTGGGTTGAGTCATCAGAGTGTCATGAAGGGAGCAGAATGGATCACTCAGCTATAGCATGGAGGAAAGTTGCCCCACAGAGTTAACAAGTCCCATAACAGATTTTGTGAGAGTGAGAAATAGATTTTAGATTTATAGTTTACTGCAACATAACCTACCCTCCCTGACTTATCTAGTGACTGTTCTCACCAATGGGAGAGTAAGCATGTTGAGAGCAGACACAAAGTATACTCCTCTTTAGAAGAAAGATTGTAATTCAGTGTCTGGCATGTAATAGGTTCTCAACAACTACATATTAAGTAAATTAAGGGAAATAACAGAAATCAATGTATTTTCTTTCTAGGAGGATAGCAATAATAGAATGTTGGAAAATACATTTGAAAGTGGTGGGAGAAAGGAGGAGTGAGTAGAGAGTTATAAAGGATATCTCTTGTGGTATACAAGCACAAACCAGGAAAACAAGAGAATTTAAGAAGGATGATAAAGAAAAATAGTAGCAGTAGTGGAATGCTTATTGTGGGCATTTGGAGGCTACATTGATGCCCCATACTCACCTTGAAAATGAGGGAACATTCTGGCAGTTAAATTTTGAGATCAACACATGATGTGAATGCTACAGGCATGCATATTAAGACACTTAAGGGGGAGGTAGACAACAGTCAAAAGCACAAATAAATGTACTGTTCTCTCAAAGGAAATGTACCGAATGATATGACACAGTGTAATAGAAGGACTAAATTTAGATGGAGGTCAGGGAAGCTTGTGACGAAGAGACATTAAAGCCAAGTCCTGCAGGACTAACTATAACCTGATTGAAAGTATCAATGCGTCTTTAAAAGGAAGGTGGTGTACTCAACCATGGAATTATAAAAAGGTAGAGTCATAGAGGGAGATGTCTCAAGCATCACATTTTGGGTATCACCAAGGCTATCACTAGCATGGGTGTGGGGTGCCATTATCATGAACTTCACAATGTTTTTCTTTAGCCTCAGCCATTAAAAATTAGGTTTGGTCATTAACATTTATCTACCATCTCCTGTTCTGAATCTACGCTTGCCAAATTTCTGAATACAATTTGACTTTGCCTATGGGATTGCTTACTTAGAAAGAAGACACTGAGCATGTGAATTTTAAGTGTATCTGATTTCTGGTGGGTAGTTTTTCATGGTTAATTCATAAAGTGGCTTCTAGTTACGATTTGGCTTTTCATGAAAATGACAATGGGGAGAGAATGGTGCAAATAAACATTCTGGTCCCTGTGATAGTTAAGCGTGTCACTGTGGATTAATAACTTGGCATTCTGGTTCTGAAGTTAGTTTCATTCAGAGTGTGTCTTAGGGTCTCATTCTCAGGAGATCCTTGCATCCTCTTAACAAACAACCTTCAAGGAGGAGGCTAAACTCTGTAACATTGAGACCCACTTGAGAAGCCATGCTTCCCATCAGTTGGTTGGCTACCATTTCCACCTTTCTCTCCACCATACATTTCCTCAATCATCAGTGAAGCAGTGGGAGATGAAAACAGATTATATATGCTTAGGTAATTAGCTCCTGACATTTTAGAAGTTTAAGCAGAAATTGGGTGCTCGCTTGCCATGTGTCAGGATGCTTTCAAGGTTATGCCACCCAGGTTATTGAATGAATTAATGAATGACTATGTGCTTTGACTCAGGATTATTCTTCTCTTCTGATGACTGAGATTGAATGTGTGTGACTTTCTCATTCCTTAGGATGAGAAACACAGATCTTTATATAAATAAACTTCAGCAGGCACCAGCTTCCCCATTAGTTTCCCAGAAATGTCTGATAGATCAGGATCCCAACCCAGAATCCAGCTTGGACACAACAGGCCTGAATGCTTGTCCCCAGGACAAGGCCAAAGAGAAAACATGAAGACCTGAGCCATGCAGGAATAATAGTATGCACAGAGGAAAAGCAAGCCTGGATAACAGAGACAAAGGAAGTTGGATGTTGAGAGGTTAGCTGAAGGCACATATCAGTGGTAAGAAGCAGAAAAGTGCTGAATCGTCCAGGTTTAGTACTTAGAAAAGGATCAAGGATTGAGATGAGAAACCCCAGTGTTCTTGCTGGAATGTAAGAGTGGTAGATGGTTCACGTGGTGAATGCTGGCAGATGGTGCATACTGCTGAATTTTACTTTCCTAGAATAAAATTCCTAAGGCTTGACTGCTTTGCACTGCCTCATCTTTGATTCAGTAAGTGGTAGCTTTGTTTACCGAAAGTGCCCTGTCTAATAATGTGTAAGTGGTAAAGCAGTATACATAATGCAAATAGATGGATATAATTAATCTCATATGGCACATGAAGAGGAAAGAGATGCCAACACAAATTGCAACCCTGGAGCCTTGATGTTTCATTGCCCTTGGAATCAGTGACACAGATTTCGTTATACGTGAAACTGCTTTATGATGGATCCTTTTGGTGGACTTGGGACTAAGTCCTCTAGGATGAGGTCCATTCGGATGACATGACATTGAGTTCCATGTGCTAAGTAGTCTTCTGCGATTATAGTGTATTTTAATCATGTCCATCAATTTTTAAATTCCACTAATGGTTAAATATACAGCTATACATTTGACTCTCTCTTTTTTTCTAATATATGCCAGCATTTTTGACATATTAAAACTTCAAAAACTTTGGTGTTCTTCCAGTTTTTAGAGTGAAAGTTTATGTAGTTGAGATAAGCAATTGACTATAGGTTAATATTGAATGTGTTCTAGTGTTTAGGTAGTAAATATAAATAAGAATAAGAATAGCTTACATTTATTGAGTGCTTAAAATATGCAAGTCCTCTTTCTAAGTGCTCTACATGCAAAAAGGTAATTACTATTTTTTTTTTTCATTTCGATTTTAGGAAAAGAAGTCTTCAGTCTCCCAATGATGTACATTTATTGAGTATTGGAATAGGAATTTGAATCCAAGCCTATCAAACTCCAGAGTCAAGTTCTTGCCTGCTACTCGATACTTCTTTTTTGTTATCAACAAAATCAGAACAATCTTACTCGTTAACATTAGGTCTCAAAACAGAGAAAAGAAAACAGAACATTTAAAATACTCTTTGTTTAACCAACAAATACTTTGGAACATCTGGAATATGTTCAGCAAAGATTAAAAGCGCTTGAGAAGTGTATAATCTTAATTTTGAAGAAAAAAAAGACATGCATGTGATAATGGCAAACAAGACAAAATTGAATTGAATTACTGGGGGAGGAAAAGGCTCTAAATGCGTGAGGTGAAGTGACCAGCAGATTTACTGTGGTTGAGACTGAATGGGCGTTGTGGGGAAGGGGAGGGGTTTGCAGAGAAAGGCAACTGCTGTTATACGGTCTTTGTCTTAATAGAGCTACATTACACACTTACACGTACACATGAACCGCATTTAAAGAATGGTGAAATAAACATATATACCAAAAAGTATATAAAACATGTCAGTGTGGCCTGATGAATATTCATAATGGAACTCCCTCCCAGGTCAAGGTCTCGAACATAACTAGCTCCCTGAAGGATCTGTGTGATCTTCCCAATTCAAACTCCCATGAATCACATTTGATGAACTTTTACTATAGTTTTAAAAAACTATAAATAAGGGTCTGACAATTGTATTCCTGACAACTTGCTGTTGTTATGAATTAGAAGTGGCTTCATGAAAAAAAAATAAAACATAAGACTGTATAACACAAACAGTGAACCCTAATGTAAACGATGGGCCATAGTTAATAGTACGATTATAAAAATGTTTTTTCATGAACTGTAACAAACGTACCGCACTAATGCAAGTTGTTACTAATAGGGTGCTATACAAGAACTCTATAATTTATTTTTTTCTGTAAAACTATAACTGCTCTAATTTAAAAAAAAAAAAGAAAAGAAATGGTTTTAAGCACAGACAAAAAAATTTATCAATGTCCTGAAAAATAGTCTCCCTAGAAATCAATTTGGCCTCTGCTTAACTAACCCTGCAAGTATCTCAGATGAATAAATGATCAAGAAGGAATTTACTTGAGTCACTTTCCAGATGCTGCTGATTGAGACATCTTTCTGCTACCACAACAGATAGGTCAGAATTAAGTGAATGGCAGGCATTTGACACAAAGGTAGCCATGCCCATCTTGGCATGACACCACCACTCAGCAGCAGGCCCTGGAGGCTCGATAATCTGGATGAACACAAATACACAGAGGTAAACCCACTCCTTCTTGACTCAACTCTAATCCTGCCCCAGCTGCGGCTCATTAGGCTTAAGGAATGGAGCAGTCGTATTTTCTGAAACACATAGCAACAGAAAAGCCTAATTAGAGAGCAAAGGGTAGAAGTTTAGCAGCTTTAATAAATATCATGTGCCGAATGCATTATCTATTTGGCAGAAAACAAATTATGGAGTAATCTGCAGTATTCAAGCAGTCTAATTTATGGCCGCACATTAAAAGAAACTCTATAACCCAGCATTTTGAAATCATAAAGCACATTTTAACAAATGCAAACCCAATTTTCTGGAATGTAGAGAGATCCCGAAGAAATGGAGATTTTCTCGAATATATGGAGACCATTCGAATGTGTTTTAAAGATAAATTACTTTACAGATACTCTTCTACCAACTTGATATTACCAAATGATGAGGAAAATACTTTTTCATATGTACTTTTGAATAAATAGCAATTTAGGCAGTTGTTTGATCAGACTTACTTGTTTTCAACACTATTGCTTAAAGCCCTTCAGTTGCTTTCTGCTGGACTCAGAAATCCAAACTCCAGCCCTCCCACTCCACCCCTCCCCCACATTCTCCCTACCAACTAGGCTTCAGCCATGGTGGCCTACTTTCGGATACTCAACCAAGCTGGTCCCTGTCTCAGGGCCTTGGCATTGCCTCTTTGCTTCTACAGGGAAAGTTCTGCTCCAGATGCGTGCACAGCTGCTTTCTTCTCATGGTGCAGGTCCAGTGCAAACCTTCAGCAGAGAGGTTTCCCCTGACTACTCATTATTCAAGATTGTCCTGACCCTCTCCCTTTTTCGCCCTGTCTGATTTTGTTCACAGCTCTAGGACTATCTGCAATTGACTCAGTTGTTTATTTATTGCCCCTTTAACCTATCAGAACATACATTCCCTGGAACTGCGGCGTTGGCTTTTTCATTCATCTTTGATCTCCAATGCCAAGAACAGGACCCAGCTAATGGTAGGTGCCCAGCCTATGAACACAAATATGAATAAATGGACAAATGCAATGCGGAGGAACTCAAGTAAATCTCAATTCCAGGATCCCTACAACTCTGAAAATATTTAATCCAATTTCACAAGATGGATTTTAGAGTTACATGTTCTTAATTTTCACAGGAATAAAGTATTTAATAATGCCGCCAATACTGTAAGTAATCTCTGCCTTGTGTGTATAATTGTAACAACTTTCCTAAGACTGACTAGAAAACTTATTGTCAGTACATGCTGTCTTTTTCTTGCCAGTGGGAAAGCTGAGGTCCAGAATTCCCCACACACTTTTTCAAGACAGGGCACATCAGAGACAAAGCATAGTTAGAATTCTAGTGTAGTTAGAATGGTTTGATTTCTAAATCATAAATTTATCTTTCCTCCAATTTTATTCTGGCTCAAAATATACAAAGTAGATGATAAATGAAGAAATAGCCACATAATATTTCAATGACTTTATGAGATTAATTAATAAGTTTGGCTTGACTTATACTTTTTAAAAATATTTTTCTCTTTCTTATAAGTTCAGCGAACACTCCCTTGCCCTTTACTGTAATATATGCAGAGAAACAAACTGAATCCCATTTTAATATTTTGTTGTTAACTTCCAATATCATCATGACTTTCAATGACTGAAAGATAGTCAACTGTCTGCATTCGAGTGTAATTACTGAACAGTTCATTATTTTGAGACATTACACTAATAATGTGATTACTGTTTGAAACACATTTGTCTCGTATGTACAAAATACAATAATTAGATTATACCAGTTTAGTGACCTCAGCTGGAGCCAATTGAGGAGCTACTTCTTAAACTGCTAAAACCAACTCCAGGCATTTCTTTCAAATGTTAACAAGGCTGTCACTTCTTTCTTCAGACCTCCTACAAGATTTCAGTCCTAAAGGTACCCAGTCACAAGCATTATATATATAGTCATAGGAAGTCTCTAGTGTGTTTTATCCCAACTTGTCTATACATGGCCAAGTCAACAGATCATAATAAGAACTGGCACTTTTATTGCCTTGACAAAGGTCAATAAAAATCATTGCATGTTAATAGTTTCAATCCTTTTGAAGGGTCAATAAACACGTGATTCCTTTTGAAAGTCTCTCCTTTGACTCCCTAACTGGACCTGATGCTGGCAAATGCTTCTCCACTACAAATATCCTCTCCCCAGCTGTGCACTCTTTAGTTCTAGTCAAGATCCTCATCCCAGCTTACGGAAAACACATTTTTGGAGAGACCCCTGGGTTTGGTCCTTTTAGGACACCTCATGGTCTGAGGCTGTGGCTCCATGCAACTTATTCATCTATTTAATTCCACCGAGCTCCTAACAAACTAGCATAAAACAATTAGCAACCAGGCCATTCGCTACCATTACCAATGGCAATCATTTAAGTGCTTAAATCAGATATGCTAACAGCCTTGTCTACATCAGTGATGCTCATACACCGTCACATATTTTCTCAAACAGCACACCAAATATTCTTTAGAATTCATAAAGATAGTCTTGATTTAAAAATTTACTCTAAAACATATAGAAGGAATAATTTCACCTCTGCAGGGAAATCATTAACATTTAGGTGTATGTCTATCTATCTAAAAATTATGTAACCATTTTACAAAAATAAGAACACATTATCTCATAGTTTTGTGACCTCTTTTTCCTTAGTAAAATGTGATGAATATTACATATTTTTCAAACATTGTATTGTCAATAACTGTGTGGCACTCTCATATGGATATACCATAACTTTAAGCATTCCCTTGTTTTTGGACATTTGGATTGTTTACAGATTTCCTGCTTGTTTGCTTGTGTTCAACTGTTTCTAACCATGCTGAAATAAATATTCTGACAGCTATATCTTTCAGTACATCCACAGTTACTCACATGCATTATTTTTTAATGAGATAATGGCAGGCATAATCAAGTAATTTATTTATCCTAGAAGTAAAATGAGGGTGTGATAGGGGATACATTTACATAAGTGATTCATATTTATTGTAGAAAGATTGGAAAATACTTATGAGCACACATAAAAAAATAAGAACTATAAATAAATAGTCACACCACTCTAAAATTACTACTTGTTTAATACCAGACTTTTCTTTCATGTTTTTTTCTAATGTAATAATAATTTTCTTGTTGATCCACCTTAACTGATTTCTAAAACTAGGTGAGAAACAGTTGAATAGGTTTAGAGGCTTTGATTGTACTCAGTGGTACTTCCTTCCTTAAAAATTTCTAAATTCTCTAAGCCTTATAATCTCTTAAAGATTAACTAAAGTCTTCTAGTGAGTTTCTAAATAGTTCTGAGCTCAAACCATCTCAATATTCCTTATAAAGAATTTTGAGAATTTAAAAGCTCTTAAAATTCTTTAGGATTAGAAAACTCTTAAAACACTTAAAAGTTAATTACTTCAAAAATTGAGCGAGATCATCCCAGACAATATTAAATATTTCATTTCTTGATCTACTACTGTTTCTGGTGAACAGAGAGAATCAACAAGGAATGATACAGTTATTTGGGTTGAGCAAAAAAGTTGTTCTCCCATTTCATGCTTTGCTGCATTGAAGTCCTACTAATAATAGATTCCTTACTGAAAACAAGAGGGCAGCCTTAAACATGCTATTCATCTGTGCTGTGTAAGGTTTGTTTTTAACCTTCCTTAGAAATGTTTTCTTTTAATCATTTCAATGTATTTATTTTATTTTTTATTATCAAGGACAGGTACAGCAGAAAAGATTCATTAATATCTGATTATATTGAATAGCCTTAGAGAGAAAAACATTGATATTAAACCCAACAATGGCCTAAGGAGCCCTGTTTTAGTTTACCTAAAAAAGCTAAACATACATGGGGCAGAGGACCTCAAGAAAATGGCATCTTCTTTTCATTACTCGGTCTAGAATTTTAGGGTTTCCCCAGCAGGTACATTATCTCATTCAAATCTCCCAACAGTCCATCATCATACCTGAACTGTGTTATTTCTCCCGCTTTAAACATGAGGAACTTGAGATGAGTATAAGTGAGCTGTCTGCAGGCACCCAGCTTGCCAAGGGTTGGCGGGAGAGGAGCTGGACCCACACAAAGCAGTCATACAATGGCACCTCATCAATAACTCTGCTGTTTTGTTCATTTAAAAAAAATGTTACTTAAAAGATGCTACAGATTCGATTTGAAGCATATACTGGATACCCACTGTGGGCATAGAAAAAGTTGTTTCTGCTTATTTGATTTAATTATTTCTCACATCTTTCATATGCCTTTGAAGTATAGCTATTCCTCAAAGTTATCTCTCTGGCTCTTGTATCTCCCTTCTCTGTTTTCTCTCTCAGAGAGGGATCTCATCCATGCATCCCCAGGGTTCCAGTTAGGTGTATGTGGTCAATTCCTAAATCTCCATTCCTTCCCATGAGTTTTCTCCTACCTCTTGACTCAAAATGCACCCCCAAAGGGATCTCTCCCCCACAACCTGAGTCTTCTCCTGCGGTCCTTAATTTTACGAAATATATATTTTTATTCTGCCTTTATTTCTACTCCCATTAAGAATTCCTGAAAATCATTCCATCTTTTTTTATTTTGCAGGTAAATAAAAATAAGATTCTTAAAGGTAGACACTTTCACATTCATTTGCACCAATCATTTATGTTATTAGCACTGAGTCTAGAATCTAAGTCTCTTGACTCCAAGTTAGTGATTTTTTCCCATTATACCAAACTGTTTGCCTGATTCATTATGGTTAGCCTAGACTGCTATTGTTTCCTATTTACTTATTCTTGATCACTCATCAAATATTTAGCATTCACTATGAACTAGACACAGTGAAAGGGCACTGAGGATTTAAAGTTGGACCTGTAAATAAACAGTGCACATGGAGAAGTTCCGTGAAAAAGAAGCACATAAGGGCAGGCCACGGTGGCTCAGCAGGTAAGGACGCTTGCCTGCTGTGCCCAAGGACCCAGGTTCGATTCCCGGTGCCTGCCCATGTAAAAAAAAAAAAAAAAAAAAAAAATAGAAGCACATAAACTGTAGGAGAACCACATATTAAGGACAGAGGTGAGAAATGGCTTCACAATATAGGCAAACTGATATGAAAGGAATTTACTGAAGGACATAGAGGGAAGGCATCTAAGATTGTGCTGGATTAGAAAATATCTCAAATTAAGAAGTGGATAATAAAACAGGACAGAAAAGACTTAGAAAGCACACGAGAGAAGTAAATAAAATAATTAAAAATAATTTTATGTCTGTCTTATGAAAAGACCTAAAATGTGTTCTGTATTGATACAGAGTGAAGTTCTGGAAATATAGGTGGGAATTAGAAGAAGTGGGGTTTTGGTTCAACTGAAGTGAATTTGATTGTGTAACATTTAAAGGTCTTAAAAAAAGAGTGGTATGCTGAAGCCAACTAGCACTGGTTGATAAAAGATTGTGAAATTGTCAGGAATCTGGCAAGCCAATTGCCATCTGGTTGTTAGTTCGAAATTTACTAGGGTGGGATATTTACACCATGGAAATTGGCAAATCTTGCCACAAACCAGGACTCCTCACACCCCCTCCAGCATACCATAATCTACAGGGCACACAGAAAGGCAACTACATGACTGATCAGACTGTGTATCTAAGAATAGGTAGCTTTCCACACTGTGGCACCCTGGAGAGCCCTGTTTAAAGGTGGAAGCATTTTATCAGCTCTAGCCCATGTTTCCATGTGAGAAACAGGACCCAGTAATTTTAGATCTCACAATTTCATAGGAAAATCCTCCAGAAGTCTGGATATTTTTCATGTGAATTATCTTAATTTTAAAACACATCATGAAAGACGAGAAAATAAGATTGTTTTAGGCTGAATAAAAGTTGTGGGATGTCAGTTTTCAATTTTGAAATATATGTATATATATATGACTTCCCCACTTCTTAATTTCTCCCAAGCAAGACAAGAGTGTTTTTTTTTTTGTCAGGCATGGTTTAGGGAAGATTCTTGAATAGGAGATTGGACTGGAGGGTCAGTAGGGTCTTTCCCAACTCAAAAACATCCTTGATTTTTTTTTTTTTTTTTTTTGCATGGGCAGGCACCGGGAATCAAACCAGGTCTCTGGTATGGCGGGCGAGAACTCTGCCTGCTGAGCCACTGTGGCCTGCTCTCTCCTTGATTTTATGATGCTACATTTCCCTGTACTGACATGTTTTACTTTACTTGGTGGCAACAATCATTTACAGCCTTGTGACAGCTCATCATGGTTGTGCAGAACTCTGCTTTATCTCTTATATAAATGGACTCTGAGAGCCATATTCTGGGAGGTTTGAGGCTTCTGATTTCATAGGATCTTAGAATGTCAGGGCTGGTAGGAGCTTGATAAATTCACCAGTCTAAAGGTTTCTGACCCAGAATCCATGACTGAGTCTGTGTTCGTGTGTGAACCTGCTGAGCTGTCTTAGAAAAAGGTCCACAGATTTTATCCATTATTCAGATGTCCAAAGGCAAAAATGGGTAGAAACCACTGATATATTAGGTTTCTCCGTAGTTCAACACAGATTTTTGGGTACTGCCTATATGCCAGGTTCTATGGGAAAACAAGGGGAGGCAAACAAAATAGACACCATTATGTCTCTTCAAAGTGCTTTAAGTCTAGAAAAGAAGGCACAATTGAACAGGCAATTATAATAAAGTATGGTTAGCTTGTGGAAGATGTAGTACAAAGGGTTGGGAAACTCATAAACAGGGCACCTGGCCTAGCCTGGGGGGGGGGTGGAGTGAGGTGTTGTCATAATGCAGTATTGGAAGAAGTATTGGAAGGTGAGTAGTGATTGCCCAGTTGAGAGGTAATGATACCCAAAGGTTTTGAGAACACCAATCATGTACAGCCCTTTCATTTAATATTGGAAGAAACTGTGACCTAGAGAGCCAACAAACCTTTCCTAATTAGAATAGAGCAGATATTGAAGACAAGTTTTATATATAAATGAGTAAACAGATAATGAAAACAGACACCCTCTGTTGTGGAACACTTACAATACTCCTTTGCCTCGCACCTGAGGTTTATCCATTAAGGTTGGAGGCTAGGAATGCAATGTCTCAACACTCAAGGAGAATCAATTAATCAACCCAATGAAGCTAGTTTTTCCATAGATTGTGGGCTTGGCTGACTAAGACTACTTCTTTGCCTGCCCCTACATGCAGACCTGCTCTTAACCCGTCATAAATTTGGACAAGGGGTAGGGAACGTAGTGGCCCCTACCTTCAGGGTCCTTCGTCCAAAAGATAGGGTACTGGGAAGCATTATTAGCAAGACCCCAAATTCTCAAGGGCTTCTTAGGTGCGAGCTTTGCTCATACATCATGACGTATTTTCAGATTGTGTCTTTTCAGCCTTGCCTTTTAAAAATTCAGTCTTTGAAATACTCACTCTTCACCCCATATCTTCTTCCATGTGCATGACACATGTTTTTGACTGTATTAACCCAAAATCTCTGGGATTGACAAGGTGGATACGGGAAGTGGATAATAATAACAATTGTAATAGTATATTAAATGAAACTTTTTCTATGTCCTAAATTATTGGGTACCAGGTGTCTAAAGACTCTAAAGAGAGGCTCTAGACACATATCTGCAAGACATGTTAAAACTTGGCCAAAACCTTAATTAGGTGCCCACACAACTTACCATCTAAATAAGGAACTTTTGAGAGGGAAATTAACAGCTACAGTTGGTCAAGAGGTGTAAATCTTAATATATGATCACTTCATCCTTAATGCAACATCCGTATCATGCCAAAATGACAGGGAGAGAGACTGAGAAAGAGAGGGAGGGAGAGAGAGATTGATTAACTGAGATTTCATTTTACAGTATAAAATTAATAGAAGCCAAATGAGGGGATTTCCAGTGGCAATCAGGATTTTTTTCCCCTTACCATCTAAGTGATGGCTGAGTCAAAGAAACTCACCAGCCCATTCAAATGTAGCAAAAGGAATTCTTGGAAGATTATTGTCTCTTGAAATTTGGGGGTACAGTTCCTTGTTTCCTGCCCCCAGCAACAAGAAGGTCAGGAGAGAGGGAGGGTGATAGTCAGACTTAGCTGCACTTATACAGAAGATGGGACAACGGTGTGTGTTTTCTTTGGAATAGGTGGGCACTGCAGAGGGAAAACCAGATTAGATTTGTAAGGCCCATGTAAGTACTATGTCCCAAAGGACAGTATTGCTATGGAACAAATTATCCCCAAACTTAGTAACATAAAACAGCCAATATTTAATATCTCACATGATTTCTCGGGGTCAGAAATCCGGGAGCGGCTGGGTGATTATGGCACAAAGTCTTTCATGATGCTGCAGCCATGCTGTCAGGGGGCTCCAGATGTCTCAACGCTTGTATGGGGCTGGTGGACCAAATCCAAATTCACTTCCATGGCGCTTAGGAGGTGGCTGTTAGGAGACTCACTGGGTGGGTCTCATCCTAGAGTTACAACCCACCAGCTGGCTTCCCCCACAGCAAATGATGAGAGAGACCAACCCCAAGATGGAAGCTGCAGTATATTTTGTAATCTAATTTTGGAAGTGATAAGCCATCATTTCAGTGCCAGTCCTGGTACAGCGCAGGAGGGGGTCACACATGGGTGTGGCCACTCATTAGGCTCCTCCAGCTGGCTGCCCCAGGAGGCCAGCAGAAAAGTGCATTGTAGCTCTAAGCAATAGGCAGGAGGCAACTTGTGATAGTGGTGAGGGCATGGGGTGACTTTCCATGAGGGCGTGGGGTGACTTTCCATGAGGGCATGGGGTGACCTTCCATGAGGGCATGGGGTGACCTTCCATGAGGGCATGGGGTGACCTTCCATGAGGGCATGGGGTGACCTTCCATGAGGGCATGGGGTGACTTTCCATGAGGGCATGGGGTGACCTTCCATGAGGGCATGGGGTGACCTTCCATGAGGGCATGGGGTGACTTTCCATGAGGGTATGGGGTGACTTTCCATGAGGGCATGGGGTGACTTTCCATGAGGGCATGGGGTAACTTTCCAAAGAACTATGAAAGCATCACAAAAGAGAAAAAGCCATTGGATGCCTTATGATAAAGGGCATTCAGCAGCTAAGAGAGAATAACAGATAGCACCTGTTAATTAAAATAACTCTTCCCCTTCTCCTCTACTTTCTTTTCCCACTTATCCCCTCCCTGAAGGAGTCAGAAGCAAAAGAAGTAGTAGGGGAGAAGGTAGATTACAGAAAAGAAAAAAAAAAAGAATCTTGTTTTACTGTCAATCAGCAGAAATACAGATGAAGTTGAGCTGGTGGAAGCTTTGAATTGGATGAGAAATCGAAGCTTCTGTTCCTTTGGCTTTATTTTATTACGAAAAATTGTATGCAAATGTAAAAGTAGACAGAATGGTAAAATATATATACACACATTCACAAATCCACTCTATATGCTATATATATATATATATATATATATATTGATCACCTGGCTTTGGCATTTGTTAACATTTGGCCCCTCCTCCTTTGTTCATTGACATGTTCCATTTCCCTTTGTCTTCATCTTCTCTCACCCCCTGCAACTCTTAGCCTTTCTTGATCAGCATATCCCAGAGGTTTCTCTTTCCTCTGAACTTTGCAAGGTAGGATGCTTCCCTCTGTTTTCTTCTGGAAGGTCTTAATTGGTACCTCCATGGATTGACCAGGATCTTAGAAAGGGAAATGAAGAGGGAAAGAAAGAAACAGGATGGAAGATGGACATTGACAGGTGGATTCCGAAGCAGCCCCCTGCACTTAAGAAGGGAGCCTTATAAGCAAATCATGCTCAGGGATGCCCAACACACAGAAGCCGCTAAGGAAGCTGGAATAGACTGCACATTCAAGTGCCAAGAGAGATCAGAACAGGTGGTAAAGTGAAAAGATTCTACAACTGAAAGTCATGAGTGGGTGTTCACCCCAGATCTGCTCCTAATTTGCAATGTGACCTAAGTCAAATCATGTCATCTATCAGGTCTCCTGGGCCTTCTTTTGCAAAAATCAGCAGTAGGAATTGACAAGCCAATTCCAAAGTTCATCTAGAACACTGTCTCTTAAACTTTATTAAGATTATTATTACAACCACCCTAAGGAAGCTTTTAAACGTCTTCCTTAATCATACCCCCCATAAAATATTAAACACAGATATATGGTATATCTGTTTTTGTACTGTAGGTATGTCTATCGATGCTTATATATAAAAACAGTAAGACTTTTCTCACATCCCAAGAACCAATTTTCGCCCTCTAGGGGGTGCTACCACTCCCATTGAGAATGCATGATCTAAAAGAAAAGAGATAATTTGGGAAAAAAAAATGAAAAAGAATTATAAAAGTACAGTTGCCTAACTTAACATCAAAACATGCTAAAAATTACATTAACTAAGAGTGTGTTATTGGTACAGCATTCGATAGAACAGAAAAGCATCTCGAAATAAAGCCACATATATGTGGAATACTAAGGAATTTATTATGCTAATCTTGGAATTTCAAACCAGTGAGAAAACCATTCAAAAACTGACTCGGGAGAAGTAGTCATGCATTTGGAAAACTGAACTAAACCCCTACCTCGTGTCATCTACAAAGGTAAATTCAAGGTGGATTAAAGAGTTTAATATATAAATCAATTCCATAAAAGTAAAAAAAACACAGAAAATATGTTTTATATTTTGAAGTGTCCTATTTTTTCATTAGGCCTTCTTATTGTGTCCTTTTTTTCTTTTTAATCATTTAAGATATTTACCGTGTAATCTCTCAGATTGTTCTAGTATTTCTAGTTATGTGAGGGCCATTCTCTTGTTCCTTGTCTATCCAGGCTCTCTCTCTCTCATGGTAGTTTCTTTCTTCTTGTGGTTTGTAATTTTTACCGTGAGTTCATCTTTGGCAGAATTATGCCCGGGCTTTTGAAAGCAGACCTACAGAGTGTTTTTGCATATGACTGATCTGAACCTCCAGGGGTTCCCGACTCATGTCTATGCTAATTTCTTGGCTTGGAATCCTGTAACACATGGGTAGTATAAATCACATCCATAAACCTGCATAGCACATACATCTCAGTTTCTCACAGGAGACCTCTCTACTGAAAGTCAATGCGAGGCTGAAGTTTTCCCCTTTTCATTTGGAAAATGCTCAAGAATTCTAACTCTATGAAAATCTCGCAGAAGTTGTAAGGACCCACAAGGTCTCACCATCCCCTAAGTGAGCCAACATTTGAACACCTGCCACACAGAAGGCTTCAGCAACCAACGTGCGCTGGCCGCTAAGCCAGGCCTGTAGTCATACTTCCACGCAAGTGCAATGACATTTGATGGAAAACAGAACCTCACTGTATTTGGCTTAACCACAACATATTTGATATAATCCCATTTATGTAAAAAACACACAAAAACAGTCTCCCTGTACATTTTATCTAAATGTCTGTCTATCTAAGAAAAGGGTAGAGTGCTTAAAAACATGGGATTCTGAAGCCAGACAATCTGAGTTTGCCACCCATTAGCTCTGTGACCTAGGGCAAGTTACTTTACCTCTCTGTGCCTCAGCAGTTCCCCCATAGATAAGAGAGGGACAATAATTGTATATGCTTCATGGTTTTTTAAAAAATATTTATTGTGGCAACATATGCATAACAAAAAAATGTCCCATTGTAACCACTTTAATTCACACACTTCAGTGATATTAATTACATTATCAATATTGTGCTACAATCACCACATCCATTACCAAAACTTTTCCATCACCCCAAGAACACTACACCCATTAAGCATTAACTCCCTGCTTCTCCCTCTCACCTTCCCCTAGCAACCTATAATCTTCTTTCTGTCTCTATGAATTTGCATGTTCTAGTCATTTTGTATAAGTGAATTCATCCTTGTGCTGTATGTCTGGTATATTTCACTAAACATGGTGTCGCATGTATCAGAACTTCATTCCTTTTTAGATCTGAATAATATTCCATTTTATGCAGCTACCATATCTGTTTATCCATTCATCTGTTGATGGACACTTGAGTTGTTTCCACATTTTGGCTATTGTGAATAATGGTGCGGTGAACACTGGTGTACAAGGACCTGTCCAAGTCTCTGCTTTCAGTTCTTCTGGGTATATATCTAAAGGTAGGATTGCCAGATCATAGATAATTCCTATGTTTAACTTCTTGAGGAACTGCCAAACTGTTTTCTTTAGCAACTGAAAAATTTTATAGCCCCACCAACAATGTAGAAGTTTCCTACTTCTCTCCATCCTTGTCAACACTTATTTCCCATTTAAAAAAAAAATAGCCATTCTAGTGGTTATAAAGCATCCCATCATGGTTTGATTTGCATTTCCCTAATAACTATTGCACATTTGTATATTTTCTTTGGGGAAATGTCTATCCAAGTCCTTTGCCCATTTTTTAAAAATTGTGCTGCCTTTTTGTTTTTGAATTGAAGGAATTATTTATATATTCTGGATATTAAACTCATCAAATATACAGGTTCCAAATATTTTCTCCCATTCCGTATGTTGTCTTTTCACTTTCTTGATAACTCTTTTGATGCACAAAAGTTTTTAATTTTGATGAAATCCATTTTATCTATTTTTTTCTTTTATTGCTTGTGCTTTTGGTGTAAAGTCTAAGAATGCCTGATACAAGGTCCTAAAGATATTTCCATGTTTTCTTCTTAGAGTTTTATAGTTGTAGCTCATATTTAGGTTGTTGAATTCATTTTGAGCTAATTTTTATTTCTAATTTCAAGGGAAAGCTTTCAGTCTTTCACCATTGAGTGGGATGTTACCTGAGGGTTTTTCATATATGTTCTTCATCATGGTGAGGAAATTCGTTATAGAGTTTTATGTTTTATCTAGGTAAAATGTTTAGAGCAGTGCCTGTCATGTGGGAAGTGCTGTATAAAATTTACTATTACTGTTCTTTATTTAATGTATAGCAAAGGGTCCAGAAAGAGATTTACCAGACTGTTTATTGTGATTATCTCAGGGTAGAGAAGTATGCCTGGGTAGAGGGCTAAAAATTCAATTTTATGTTTTATCCGCCCAAAAGTTTGGTATTGTTGGAATATTTATGAAGAAAATGTATTCATGTCTTACTGTGTGATTTTAAAACATAAAAATAAAATAGTTGTTCTAAAAGAGAGCCACATATCCTCATATCCTTTCAATGACAGCCTTCCATGAATCTTATAACATTTGCTCATCTTTTCAATCTCTTATCACTCACCTTCTGATGGTAGCTTTTGTTTTTAAATCCTATAGCATGGGCATGTTTTTCTATGATAGTTTGTCTCTCTAAGAAGACTGTCAACTACTTCAATGCCAGCACTATCTCACATCTCTATTTGTTACCTCACCATGATAAATGCAATGTGGCACATACAACCAATCTTAAGTTTAACTTAGTAACCACCTCACAGAGTCAGTGATATAGAGTATACAAACTCATTCAAACTCAGCTTAGGCATTAAATCCTCCAGGTTTCCTTGGCCACCCTTGCCCCTCCACTCTCAACCCCTCACCCCAAGTCATCTACAAAATTCCCACCCCAAACATTCTTAGGTCTCTTAACAATAGCAATAATAATAATGGTTCACAGTTATGTAGCACTTTATGTACCAGGTGATATTTTAATTTAGCGGTTCACAAACTTTTTGGTCCTTGAACCACTTGAAATTTTTTATTGAGGTCCCCAAAGAGCTTTGTCTATGCAGGTTATGTCTATCAATACTTATAATATTAGAAAGTAAGGCTAGGGAATTTTCAAAATATTCATTGATTGGTTAAAAGCTATAAACCTGTACATGTTAACATTAATAACATTTTTTAACAAAAATAACTAGTTTCAAAACAAAAAATTGTAAGAAGCGTGATTGTGCTGGTTTGAAAGGATGTATGGACCCTAGAAAAGCCATGTTTTAATCAAAATCCCATTTCATAAAGGCAGATAATCCCTACTCAATACTGTATGCTTGAAACTGTAATCAGATTCTCTCCCTGGAGGTGTGATTTAATCAGGAGTGGCTGTTAAACTGGATTAGGTGACAACATGCCTCCACCCATTTGGGTGGGTCTTGATAAATTTCTGGAGTCCCATAAAAGAGGAAGCATTTTGGAGAATGAAGGAGATTCAGAGAGTGCAGAAAATGCTGCAGCACCATGAAGCAGAGAGTCCATGAGCCAGCGACCTTTGGAGATGAAGAAGGAAAACGCCTCCCAGGAGCTTCATGAACCAGGAAGCCAGGAGAGAAAGCTAGCAGATGATGCTGTGCCTGCCATGTGCCCTTCCAGCTGAGAGAGAAACTGTGATTGTGTTTACCATTTGCCTTCTCACTTGAGAGAGAAACCTTGAACTTCATTGGCCTTCTTGAACCACAGTATCTTTCCCTGGATGCCTTTGATTGGACACGTCTACAGACTTGCTTTAACTGGGACATTTTCTTGGCCTTAGAACTGTAAACTAGAACTGTGATGTTGTTTTACTTTTTTTTTTTTGAAGTCTCTTGCAAGTCTGTTTTAATCGAAGACAGCTGGACTCTTCTCTCTGCTTCTACGTTCAGTCTAAGGTATCATACACATCATGTAGTTTTTTGGAGAACTCCACTCATGAGAGACTTAAGAAGAAAAAGGCAAATAACATCTTAGTATTTCTATGAAAATAGAATGACAGTGAAAAAGGCAAACAGTTTTTCACATTACGAAAATCATTTCACTCTTGCAGATCCCTGCAATTGCTTAGGGATCCCCAGACAACACTTTCATATCATACTTTGAGAACAGCTGTTCTAATATATATATATATATATGATTTGTTTTTTATTTTTTGCACGGGCAGGCTCTGAGAATCAAACCCAGATCTCTGGTATGGCAGGAGAGAATTCTGCCACTGAGCCACTGTTGCACTGCCCAGCTGTTCTACTTTAATCCTCAAAAAGAACCTGTAAGATATATAGGATTCTTCAAAAGGTTCCATGCACTAGTGCAACTTTCCAGAAACCTACAGCCTCTAGATGGGTCCCTGGACCAGATAAGTCCTGAAACCTAAAGGGCCCAGCCTCTCCAGAACATAACATCTCCCTATCCCATATTATTGACAGCCCCTTCCAACATGAAAAATTTAGAATGGCCATAGCCCAAATACCCTTAAAGAGTGGGATAGAAAGCTCAAAGGTGATAATGGAGTTATACAGAGAAGGTAGGGTTTAACAGACAGGTATGATTGCTGAAATCATTGTATTGATATTTCCTTTAGTCTTCAGTATCTTAGAGCAGTTAGGAGTGAAAACCTAAAATTGTGGAATTGTAACCCATTTAAATTCTGAAATCTGTTCTACAACTAATTGTTGTGCTATGCTTTGAAATTCATTGTTTTTTAGTATATATGTTATTTTTTCACAAAGAAGAAAAAAAGTGATGATAAAAAAATATATATATTCCTTCTAGCCTCCAATATTCTGGAGCAGCTAAAAGGAAAAATCTGAGATGATGGTATCGCAGCCCATGACAAATTCTGGGGTCTGTCCTGTAACTATGTGTTGAAGAGTGCTTTGAAGAACTGAAAAATAAGACCCTGTAAGGTTAATAATATTATTTTCCTTTCATAGATGAGGACCCTAATTGCCAAAGAGGTACTGTAAGATGCGTAAAGTCACACAGTTTATAATTATTACAGTCAAGATTTGAACTGAAACTGTGTGGCTCCAGAGTCCAGACCCTTAGCTACTATGCTATATTGCCTTGATAATACCTCAATATACTTTTCCTTCACCCATTACACTGACTATATGGAAATAAATAATTGCTTTTTTGTCTGTTTCATCCACTCAACTTTGTCTCCATCGATGTACCTATCATCTATCTATCTACCTACCTATCCATCATCTACCTCCTTTGGAGTGACCATTTGTAATTCATATCTGTATCTCTTTTCCTGCTAGTATCTGGTACTGCATACTGAACAAATGAATAAGTGAAAGCATGGGTTTTTATATACTGACACAAGAAATAATCAGGACTGAAAACACTACCTTCAGTTTGAAAACCCCAGCACTGCAGCCCTAACTAAGTGATACATCAGTCTTTGTCTTAGAGCTGGGAATAGATATAGAGAGGTCTTTGCAATAGATTCTAGAATAAGTGGTGTTGGAAATGAAGTTGAAGAGAGCAGCTATCTAAAAGTGTTTCAATACTTTGCCCATAATTTAGTATTCTACCAGTAAATTTGAAGCCTGCATTTTTAGCAAACCGTAATTTTCTTTTCCACTGACAAGTTTAATTGGATGGCCCCAAATTATGCATTGTCCTGCATTTGGAAGGTCTGTTTCCAGCCTATCAGTTCAACCACATAAATATCCATGGGTTCTTTGTGCCCTTGGTTATGAATATCAATTATTTAATAGACCTGGAACATGAGAAGTAGGAAAGAAAATCCTTGAGCTCATTATATGACAATATTTCTTTATAGTCAGCCTCTTTCGAAAGCTGGTGTTGGGGAACAAATACTTGGTTTATAACATTATGGTGAGTTAATTGTTGAATTAGTATGTTGCACATTACCACAACCAAACCACGTGTGGAAGGAAGATAGCGAGAACATTTCCTAGTTGGCTTTAAATTGAGTAAACACTACTAAATAATTTATTTTTCCTCATCATTCTCAAAGAATGTCCTGATTCGTCTCAAGACCGGTTCTTGTTCTCCCTGCCAGCAAGTGAGTCATTCTTTTTCTCACTCAGATTTCCACCTGCAGGCACTCCGAAGTCGGTGGGAGTTTTATTGTTCTTAAACTTGTCCTTATGACAAGAAGAAGCCAAAAGGGTTCAAAGTGAATAAAACCTTGGGTAGACAAAGAAATGCCAGCCAACTTCCAAGGCTAGAACATGCACAAAGGTGCCATATTTTGCATATGATGTAATCTTTCCAGCCATTATACTCTCGTACAATCTGAGAACAGAATATAAGCCATCAGACAAATCACCACTCCCTTTCCAGGAGAAAATGCCTCTCTGTCTGAGCTTGTTGCCTCCCGAGTGCTAAAGCTGAATGATTCAGTTCTATTTACATTACCTTCATCACCTCCTGCTCTTCAGAATACGAAAAGATTATCAAGGTCCATTAAGGGTAAAGCAGAAATGTCTTCAAACCAGAGACGAAATAGTGGCGTCTCCAGATGATCATGCAGGGAAAATGCAATTTATAATGGAAAAGATTGAAAATAACCTATTGCAAGGATATGGTGAGCTGAAACAATTAATTAAAAATAAATGGCTGGAAAAGCATTATCTGATGAGAAAGTGCCATTAAATGTTAAATATTGATAAGCAAAAAATTAGGTAAATGATTACTAACTATTTTATAATGGTAATTCACTCAAATAAAAAAAAATTCAAGCAAAGAGGACAATAAGTAGATATTTTTCAAGGAAATATTCATTTAACAAAAGTGCAAATTATTCATACTTTTACCTTTCTCTAAGGAAAGAGATAGTAATATCTTCTAGGAGAGTTTTGCTCCGAGAAATGTGTTTTGGAACAGAGATTGTATATGATGAATAATATGACCTTTTATACCCTATTATCTGACTCATTTGAAGTTCAACAGATGTATTACCACAATTAAATATTTCCAGCTAAAATACCAATTCTGGGAAAAATTACCATATTCATTCTGAAATTTTCTCACACTCTAATCTCTATTGTCTGGAAAAGTCTGTGGACCCTGTGTCTCTAGTGTGGTGGAGTTATGAGCCATTGGACCCATTCCCTAAACTGTGTGGGATTTCAGTAACAGCTTGTGGCAATCTGCTTGACTCACGTGCCAGAAGCAGTCCGTACACCATATCCCACCCTGACTTAACTACTTACCTGCTCTTCCATTTAGAGCCTCAACCCTTACTTTGAATTTGATGCTTATCATTGTTTTTCTAACCATGACCTTCATTTTGTGCTGCCTCAGTGAGTGAGTCAAGATGCTAAGTACAAGCAAAAGAAAGAGAATGGCTAATTTTAATGGATACGGTATATTGAATAGGTCAGAGAATCTCTGAGAAGTCTGAAGGCTTCTCTGGTTATGCAGTGAAGTTTAATATTTAAAGGCGTGGTGTCAGACCAGTCTAGGGAAGACAACTCTGCTGTTCCCATTAAGTGGTAGGTGCATTGGACATAGGATGCTTCTGTTCAAACTGTTGCTGCGCTGCCCCTGGAAACTAGCTGTAGCAGCCTCACTACCACCACTGGTAGCCAAAACAGATTCTTTTTGGTCCTTTCCCCAATACATAATTAGCTGTCTATACAAAGTCAAGGTTAGACTAATTTTGTACCATAACTGAGGACAAGAAAGGGACAAGATGGATGGATGTCTAAGAAAGGGTCTAAATAAAATAAAAGTCTTCTGTAATTCAGTAGTCAAGATGGTCTGTCTTACGATTGTCAGAAGCCTCTTTGCCAGCTACCCTGGTGCTTCCAGAATGGAGGATGCAAAGTGGCATTGGTGGCAGGGATGGGAATTATGCATAGGCTCAACTACAGCTGGGGACCCAATACTAAGTGCTCAGCTTATCAACAGCAGAAGCCAGTGATGAGTTCCAGCATAGTATTCTTCCTTGAAAGCAGGCAGCAGGCTACCTGTTGCCTGCTTTTGAATACCTTGATTAAATTGGATCCCTTCCGTCATTGAAAGGGCAGCTAACATCTATTCCAGGTGTGTTGTCTTCCCTGCCTTTCAAACTTCTATCATCCTCACAATTCATGGTTTTTCTGAATTCCTTACCCATCACCATGGTATTCCACCTAAGTACCAGAAAACACATTCCACTGTGAAAAAAGCATGTGTGGCTTAAAGCCTTTGAAATTCACTGATCTTACAATTTTCCCCAACGCTTAGAAGCAACTGGTTTAACAGAATGGCCAACTTAAGGTTCAAATATGGCGCAAGTCAGGTGGCATCAAATTGTAAGGCTGGTGTTAATCTTACAGAATCTAGTCATGACTTCAATCAACAGCCAGTAT
The DNA here is from genome assembly GCA_004026745.1 of Myrmecophaga tridactyla. Lineage (NCBI taxonomy): Eukaryota > Metazoa > Chordata > Mammalia > Pilosa > Myrmecophagidae > Myrmecophaga > Myrmecophaga tridactyla. The sequence continues at coordinate 44,355 of PVIY010010082.1, read as the reverse complement.
ATAGTTTAGTCTCTCACATAGCTAGAATATGAAGGTCCAGGAATCAAGGAAGTAGAGGTAGAAGTGATCTTTCCCGCTACTACTCCTAATGACTGACTTTTTGTTTCCCATTCCCATGACCTTGGGTTTGGTGGACTTAAACGATTTAGTTCCCAAGGAAAGAATGCTTCCATGAGGAGACATAATTATGTTCTGATGTATTGAAAGCTGAGATTCTTTTCTGGTTATTCTGCATGCTGCTAAACCAACAGGCAGAATGGAGGTCACTGTACCGGACTATGGTGAAGTATCGCATTTGCAAGTGGGAAACTGGCTTGCTGCAATACAATGGGGGAGAAAAAAACTGTTTCTGGAACTCAGAATGGCACACCTAGCAGTATTCCCTCATGAAATAGTCCAGTCAATGAAAACCTGCAACCAACTAATAAAGGCAAGATTACCAAGAACTCAGATATTACAAAAATAAAGGTTTTGGTCACCCTACTGGATAAAACCTTGTCCACCCCAAGTCCTGGCAGAGGGTAAGGAGGTACAGAATGGATAGTAAAAGAAGGGAATTGTGATTACCAACCTTGGCCTCTTAACCAGCTCCAAGAGGAACAGTAGCAGCTATGCTTTGTGGCCTTGTATGAAGAATACCAGTGTTCTAGAACACGATCTAACATTCTAGATTTCAGATAAGACTATGTTGATTTGACATCATCCTGTGATAATATGCTAGCTCGAGAAAATTGGCATGTTCCCTGTGTTGAGAATATGGCCATTCTACCAGGATGAAGGGCAAGGGCAACAGCAAATGCTGAGGGATAAAAGGGGTGAACTTATTATCCCATGAGATCCACTCTTCTTTTTCCACCCTACCCGCACCCTGGAGTCTGACCTGTGTGGACTACATCAGTGGGCTCTCTCGACTTCAAGCTTCAGGTTGACTTTGGCCAGCTGGTAATCGTGACAAGAGAATAGAGGGAGTACGTTGAGAGTATTTGTTCTCCCAACTTCCTCTCTACAGGATTGTCTCAGATTGACTGTGTCTCTCTACTAAAAATCACAGTTCCTGCCAGGCAACCACATCCTCTTAGCTTTCTCCATTCAGGCTCGGGTACCTGCTCTCCCTACTGTTCCTTCTAATCTAGGAATAATCACTTCCCACTCTTTGCTAACCTTGCCTGCTTCATCATCCTTTGTAGATTTCCTGAAACTCTGAAATCGTTCTCTTATTAAACTCTTTTGCATTTAAAATCATTGAGTGCTCCATTTGCTTTCTTCCAGGGACAGAAATAAGAGTAATTTATATAAGTGATAACTCATTTAATCTTTTTTTAGAATGCTTTCATTTAAGAAAACAAGCAATACACTTAGAACCACCAAAAATGAATGTCTTAGTTAGCTTAGCCATAGGCATATTTAAATAAAATATCCATATAATCATGGTAAAACCTGTGTTTGCACAGTAAGTTTCATAAACGAATTTAAAACGAAGGCAAAAGGCAAAAATATCTATAAATTCAGATAGTAAGTTTTTTCTTTTTTGGGGGGGTGGGGGTGGGGTGCATGGTCCAGGAATCGAACCCAGGTCTCCTGCATGGAAGGCGAGCGTTCTACCATTGAACCACCTGTGCACTACAGATAGTAAGTTCTTAAATTCTAAATATTAAATAATAACTTAAATGCCATTTGATCAGCTCATTCTCAAAATATCAAGTAGAAAGTTATCACAGATATCTACATTACTATAATAATGACCTATGTTACTAAATATTTTCCTGGTTCAGAAAAGTATGAAAATACAAACATGTTTACAATTAATATATGAAAATCTTAACCACCTAAAATGGATATCTTAGTTAGCTTATCCATAGGCATATTTAAATAAAATATCTAAATAATCATTTTAAAGTCTGTATAATATGTTTCATAAACCAATTTAAAATTAAAGCAAGAAAGTTAAAAAATCTATAGACACAGATATCAGAGTTTCTTAGATTCTAAATATTAAACACTCTCTTAAAAACCATTTTGATGTTCTCAGATATCAAGTAAAATGTTATTACAAGTACCAGTTCTGCAAGAGTAGAGATCAATGTTGCTAAACATTTAAAAATTCCTAATATCAGGAATTTATTTTATCTAATGTTACTATAGCTACTTATAGTTGGTTTTTTTTTTACCATTTTTGTTGTAAAATACAAAATATATATAAAAAGAAGAGAAAGAAAAAAAGCAATAATTTTCAAAGCACACTTCGGCAAGCAGCTACAGAACAGGTCCCAGAGTTTGTCATGGGCTAACATTCCCTCAGCTCAGACTTTTCCTTCTAGCTACTCCAAAACACTGGAGGCTTTACCAGAGTCAAAATAACGGAATCATACAGTATCTGTCCTTTTGTGTCTGACTTATTTCACTCAGCCTTATGTCCTCAAGTTTCATCCACATTGTCATAGAATCATACAGTATCTGTCCTTTTGTGTCTGACTTATTTCACTCAGCCTTATGTCCTCAAGTTTCATCCACATTGTCATATGTTTCAAGACATCATTTTGTCTAAATGCTGAATAATATTCCATTGTATGTATATCCCACATTTTGTTTATCCAATCGTCTGTTGATGGGCACCTGGATTGATTACATCTCTTGGCAATAGTGAATCATGCCACTATGAACAGCAGTGTGCAAATGTCTGTTCATGTCACTGTTCTCGGCTCTTTTGGGTATATATAGAGTATTGGTATTGCTGGGTCATAGAGCAACTCAATATTTAGTTTTCAGAGGAATCGTCAAACCGACTTGCACATTATACATTCCTACCAGCATTTAATCTTTATAATAACCTTGTAAGAAACACACTTTTATCATCTCCATTATATAGAGGAGGAATCAGAGGCACAGGGTGTTAATAAACTAGTTTTCGGGTTTTTTTTTTTGCAGCTTTTCATTTCTTTCATTTTCTCTTCCTTTCATTCTATTTCCCTTCCCTTCTTAGGCCAATTAATCATATTCTTCTGATACATGGCATAGCAGGCTTCAGCTTCCATAACTTAATAAAGACAGCAAACCAACTGGCCTTTTATTAGGATTTCACCTGGAGAGATATTCTCTGTTATACAGCTTTTCTACTGGAAAAACATGGATGAATTATAGTATAGTAATCTTGTTTCTTCTTGGCAGAGTTTGTGTTTGAAGTTGATTACCTCTGCAGTTTTTTACCCCAATCCCTATAGTGGCAGAAAAACCATGGAAGTCCTGGTTAAGAGAGATTTATAGATTTCCTGAGTGATTCTAACTGGGTTTTTAGAATAACTTCTTTCTCTAGATCGATTTTAATGCCACAATATGCAATATATACGTACAATTGATGGACTAATGAAAAAGTGGATCTGTTAGAGAGAGGATAATCACAAACCAACTGTATTAGTTAGGACTGTTAGGTTCAAGTAACAGAAGCCCAACTCAAAATAGCTTAAGCAAAAACTGGAGTTGATTAACTTATGTAATTGGGAAGAACATGGATGAATCAAGCATGTCTGGATGTAGGGATTCAAATGAAGTCACCAGGTCTTCCATCTCTTGGCTCTGCTGCTCTCTGAAGCTAAACTCAGATTCTCATAACAGGGACTGGCATCCCATGTACGGCCACAGCTTATATTATCCTAGCTTAGCTAAACCAGAGAGAAAATAGAAGACTTAGTTTTCCCGGCATCTATCTAGAAAATCCCAGGGAAGGACTCTGATTAGTTTGGCCTAGGTCACATGCTCATTCCTGGCCTTCACCCATGGTCAGAGGGAAGAGTAATCTTGATTGGCTAAACCCAAATTATATTCCTGAATCTGGGATCCAGGAGTGGGGGAGTGTAATTGGAAGCCTCAAAAGATCTATCTAAAGGAGGAAAGGGGCAGTTCTACCTTCTAGAAGACAATAATGGAAACTGACACAATGAAGAACAAGATGTCTACTTCGTGGTATGCTGTAAATGTTTGACCACCATCCCTCTCACTACAAAAGCCCTAATATGAAGCATCTGCGAATTTCTGTGTGTTAATATTCCCACCATGGACAATTTCAAACTACCCATGTGACATTATCAAATGAGGGATTGGAAAGATATTGTACAGTGCACACACCGTTTTATAGTTTTCCACCATAGAAACACAATAGAAGTAAGTCACCTCAAGAACACACATAATAATAAAATATAGTAGAGTCGTTAGAAACTAATGAATTTGAGTATTTGTCACTTTTGTTTTGAAGATAATTTAATAATATGTTCATTTAATCTGATTTTTTTAAAAATTTAATCTCAGTTTTAATAATGGCTGTTTAACAACTGGGTCACAGAATTCCTAAAAATTTAACATGTGGTTCTCATGTGCTGATTGATACAAGCTGACTCCAGCATACCATACATGATTAAAAGAAAATAGTCAAAATAGAATATATAAAATTAATCAAAAGTAGCCCATGATGGGAGGAAGGAATCAATATCTCTTTTCTATTGAGTTACAAGTGTCTTAAATCTAAGGATACACAGCAGCTCCTGGTTCCTGCCATGTCCACCCTGTAAGAGCCTTGATCTGCCACCTCTTCTCTGCCCACTTTTGTACCCACAGTGCTAGGTGTTGCAGGTAAATATTGTAGTCAGTGGAATGAGGAGAAGACATTGCTACAAAAATAGGACTATGCCTACCCCTCTTCTTTCAAATCATATTCTACTCAAAACTCCCTCAGTTACATGGCTATTATTTTATTTTATTTCAGTTGATATTCCACCCTAAGATAGCACTAAATTGCTTTGTTTCCTCCCTCCCTCCTTCCTTTCTTCCTTCTATATTTATTGATAGCCTCCTATGTGTCTAGCATTGTGTTGAGTGATAGAGTCTGACGGGTATATAAATATAAAATGCCACTCTAATAGACCTGATGAACACGTTTACACATATTTTTCATATAATACATCTGAAAAGTATACTATTATTGGCAGTATTGTATGTCCCATAACTCTGTCTATAGAATATGCATTTCTTATTGCACAGATGGTTTATCTTGAATTATCCATAATTTTTTTTTTAATGCAAGGAACTGGTTTCCTATTTGGGGTTGCATGGTCTAAATTCTTAAATGACATCTGGACACTCACCTGGTAAATATAGGACCCCCTACGAAGTCCACCCCAGTGCAGGTCCACGTATGCCAGAGCTGTCAAAATAGGTCTGCCAGGGAACAGCTGCTAAAGCAGCTCTAATCCACCCACTTCCGTTATGCTCTAACTTCCTTAACTTCTTCAATTTAGGAAACTATTTATGAAAGTGAGTGGCAAAATTCACTTTCTTCTCTGGCCTCACAGGAGCCTAAACACATGCACACATGCTTGCTGTTTTATTTATTTGCTTAAAAATAACAAGCATAGTGAATTTTCTTCTCCTTTTACATGCTGATTTCAAATGCCTTTCCAATCTCAAGTTATTCCAATTTCTATAGTCATTTTACTGCCATGTATTCCCACTCCAAATTTCTGAATAAACTAACATAGGAGCAATTACTTTTCAGGTTTCAGACTCAACCTGTTGAGCCCAATATGTTCTCATAAAGACATTTTATTCTAAGAGAAAAAGCTATTGAAGGCACGTTTTGATTTTTTGTGTGTTCATTTTACTTTTAGATTCTTAGAAGGGAAAGGAATTGCAACTCCATCTCAAAAAATGGTCCTCAAAGAGTAGCAATTAGACCAGGTATAGTAAACAGTTGGTCATCTCAAGAGGTAGCTGAGATTTCCCATCCTTCATAGGAAAATCAGGACTGCAAAAATGCTCAAACCCTTCAAGAACCAGATACCAAACCCAGGATGCCCCCAAATTTTTATGAGGGAAAACCAGAACCTGACGATGGAGTGAGGGCAAAAAAGTCATAGTTTATAAATGCATCAAAATTTCTTTATATATGTGCTTTGATTTTATCCTCATCTTCATAAAAACTTAAAAATAGAGAAAAATGAGTTAGATTGGATAAAACTGAAAGTCACATTATTATCAAGGAATAAATTCCATGGATATGAAACTGAACCTCCAAGGTCCATCAAGCAATCAATATCTCTCAACTTTTTCTTTCTTCTATATTTTCAGTTTATAGTAGCAATAAATACTTTGGTGCATGAAATTTACTGGAGTATTATAACCAGCTGGCATTGCTGACCAGAAGCTGAACCGTGTAACCTCATCCCTTCCCCACCGTCATCAACTCCGATAATGCTGTAAGCCTCAGCTATTAGTTCCCAAATGACATTTAATTATAGTTCTAATTGGAGGCCTCGTGGCTATTCTTCTAAATCGAGGTTATGCTCAGTGAAGTCTTTGTAAAATGATTCAGGATAAGACAACATCCACCAAACAACTGAAGAAAAACATAACTGTACTTTTGGTTTATCTCTATGGGTAACAGAAAATGGTATAGTTTGTGTTTCTTTTCCCTGACCCTTCCCTTTCAAAATTAAGAATAACTGAACTATGTTAATCACTTTGTAACTCAAATTGTATCAGAAAAATGTCATCCACTAGAAGGCATCTTGTACAGAAATAGTCAAGGTGCATGGAAGGTATGCACAGCAAAAATATAGCTGTTTGCTCTGGATGCTTTTTTTGAATTCTGTCAAGCAGGAAGAATGAAGGGTCTGACACCTGGCTATGAAAGCAGACAAAAAGAATTAATTGGTTTTATTTATTATTGCTCATCATATAACCCACTCCCTTTTCTATTGTTTATTTTACATTAATTCCTCTTAATGCTGTTTCAAGGATCGTACTGACCATTTCTTTTCTCTGATGAATTTTTCCTGTGTGATTGCTTGGTGAAATTCACGTTTTGTGCTCTTTTAAATGATTGTTTTTAGTACAAAAATTGGCCACCAGGGTATTGCTTTTCCTTTCACATTTCAACTTTAGAAACACCAAATTATTTATATAAAGGGATCCATTTTCATGTATTTGTTTGCTAAAGCTCCATACACAAACATGGACTTTATTTGTCTTTTTTCTCCAATTTGTCTCTACCATCTCATACAGGCCTGGAATTTAGTAGTCCCTCAAATACTTGCTGAATGATGTTTGACTGAACGCCTGCACATTTGCGATTTTAAAACTATTTTGACCTGTTGGCGTATCGGTATGATTTCATACCAATCAAGATAATCAGTGCCATTTCAACAATCATTTAAAAATTTATACATTACACTTGGTTTGTGGATTTTAAGATAAATGAAAACTAATATAAGAAATAAAATGATCTCAGCTAAAATATTGTGAAAGGAATAAAATGTGATTTTCTTTATTCAAGTGGTGAATTGATATACAGAAGAATGAGCCTTCAGATTAATTGAGAAAATTTTGTACCTGCAGGCTGCCTTTCACTTTACGCTTTATAGAGCCCTCATAAGCTATTTTAACACTTAACAACCCTGATGTTGGGTAAGTACATTCACATTTCTAAGCCTCAATTTCCTCACCTGTAAAATGGGGGCAATAGTCCTCTCTATTCCCAAGGTTGTTTGAAAGATAGAACAGAGTTGGGCATCCAGTGCTCTGTCCCCAGGCCTGACTCATAGAAAGGGCTGCACACAGAGCAGCTATTATTTGGCTCATCTCTGTCGCACTTCCCTTCCAGTAGCTGTCACTCAGCTGACATGAGGGTGATCAAAAATCATGGCATAAAATGTTGTCCCAGGGGCTGGATGAATAAAGCTTCCTTTGTACCCCAGCCTGGAGATAAGAGCAACAGATCGGCTTTAAAACAGAAAGTTAACGCTCTCAAACCCAGAGAGGGTTTCATTTTACCAGCACCAATAATCAGGCAATTTCATGATTTTTTGAAAGTGTGCAGTTTCTAATGGAATCTCCGAGTAGCTCTATTTTTTTCACGGTTGTGAAAAAATGCGAAGGTCTAATTAGTTCAGGGCATTCAGGAATATTGCAGCGACACAGTTTGCTCCTGTTTGCTCTGGACCATGTGCCACCGTCTCGCAGCTGTGATTTGTCTGTGTCCGCCCATAGAGATGACAATATCTAGCTGTCCCCTCTGATGGCCTTGCTGGCAGTTTTCAGAGCCAAGCAGCCCAGAGGAGTCAAGCTGAAAAGATAATTTCAAATCGTCTTCTGTGATTAGGAGAGTCTTCATGAGAGAAAGGGCATCTTGTCCTTTCTTGATGGCACATAAACATTCAGGCAGGAACACAAGAGAGGGACGTGTAATTGCCTAGTGGCGTTGTCAGATTCCTGTTGTCTCTGCTTCTGACCACTTTGCTTTTTCAGCTTAAGAAAAATGAGGCTTAGTACCTTCCCTGTAAATAAGGAGAGTGACCTGGCAGTCCTCATGTGCTGAGCAAAGGTGGGATGAGATGGTACCCAGCAAGCTTTACGGAATAAATGGAAGGAGTAATTTACAATAGCAATGTCAGATCCTAGCAGGGCTATGCTTGTGTGTTCTGGGATAATGCTTAGCATGGTGCCCAAACTACAATTTGATTTTTGTCAAATCAGCAATGAGATCACCAAAGAGTTGGTCCTCTCATCATTCATTTGAATTGAATAATCAACCATTGCTCTCCAGCCATTTCTCTTCTCTAAATCAGTAGTCTTAGAGACAGAGACATAGTTAGAAATTGGAGGTCAATCAATGGACCTTGGTTCTCTTGCTCTCAGTTTTCCTTTTCCTTAGAGAGCACAAGATTTGAGCTCTTACAGTGGGTTTAAGATCCACATCTGTGCTTGCAGGTGTGTGACTTGGCATATTACTTAAACTCACTGGGTCCCTGCTTCTTTGTCTATAAAATAAGAATGATAACCGTCCTTATTACCACCACCCGAGATTGATCCAATTAGTGCAGACAAACTGAATTTGGAAGCAGAGGGCCATTGGTTATAGCTATTGTTCTCATTATAATGGAAATTAGATTCATGTCTTTAAGTAAACTCTAACCTTTCAAACAAATATTCTTTGGGCAACTTTTAATAGTGGATGGTCATTGAACTCAGAGAAATGACAATGTGCATCCTAATCCCATCATTTACCAACTGAGCGATGCTAGGTAAGTAATGTGGTCCCTCTGAGGCTCTGCTTCCCCATCTGTGAAGTGGGGTGACACTGGTGACCCCACAGGCTATGGCTGGCCAGTGACAGTACAAGAGTCAAGCATCCAGCTTAAAGCCACTTCCCTTGGCCCTATACCTAGATCGCATTGATGTGAGCACATAGGACAATGCCAGTTGTGCAAAGGACAGTTATTCTGTCATGGTAAAAGGTACATCAACAGGTGTCCCCAGCCAGCCCCTGGAGCATCCTTTTCCTTTTTCCACTGACCCCTCCCCAAGAACTAAATGCTAACTTCTCTTTCTAGGCAATCACACTGAACCAAAATTTAAACTGTGTGTCCTTAAGGGTGGACTAGCAGAGGATAGGAGGAAATAACTTCAAAATACTTCATTAATACTAATAAGATCTATTAATCTGGGTGAGAAGTTGAAGTCAATTGGTAATTACAGAATATCAGCAGGCACTTAAGCACCATAAAGAATGGGTTTGTTTATTGGCTCTTTGTAATAAGATGCCATGGGAACAAACTCAGTCTCTTTGAATTTTGACATCATCCTCAGTTTATTTTGTTTTTTCAGGTTTTGGAAACAAAAAGGATTTTTTAGCGAGCCATGCACTCTAACATGTCGATGCAGAGACTGCAACAGTACTGGCCCCCAAATTCAATTTCTGAGTTCATTCACATTTACTCCTAATAAATTGAGCTAATTGAATTACTTGCACCGTCTTTAAATGGCAGGCTAAAGCAATTTGCTTAATTTTAAATCTGATTATTCTTTTTATTTAGAAGCAAATTTGCAGAAAACTTATCATGTCAGTGCTTTGGGGGGTTAACCATTAATGAGATTAAATCAATTGGCTTTTATATACTTTTCTTGTTGGTATGCAACAGATTGGGCCTTGGCGGCCCAGGAAAGCTTGCCTCCTCTGAGTGGAGTATCATTAGCTACCCAGTTCTTGAAACATTCTTCCAAGCTGTAGTTTTCTTCATAAATATTACTTGTACTTATGAATCATTTTGAAGTCTCTCTGTATTTCCCTGTCCCTGTCTCTCCTTCTCTGGCTCTCTCAGGCTGTCTTCCTTACTTGCTCTGTCCCTGTTTCTCTGTCTCACTCTCTCTCTCTTTGTCTTGCCCCTTCTCTCTCTCTCTCTCTCTCTCACTGTCTTGCTCTCTTTCTCTCTCTTTTTTTTTAAAAAAACATTTCCTCAATATCTTCTGCTACTCCACCCTATATTCAGAACATTTCAATTTTTTCTGTTCTTTTTTTTACTGTGAAAATTAATATATATACAAAAAGTAATAAATTTCAAAGCACACCACAACAATTAGTTACAGAACAGATTTCAGAATTTGATATGGGTTACAGTTCCACGATTTTAGGTTTTTCCATCTAAGTGCTCCAAGATACTAGAAACTAAAAGAATTAACAATATAATGATTCAGCAGTCATACTCATCCTATCTCCTCTGTTATAACTCCACCTTCTCTTTGTTCTTTCTCCCAATTTTTAGGGGTATTTGGGCTATGCCCATTCTAACTTTTTCTTGTGGAAAGAGCTGTTAATAATATGGGATAGAGGGATGGAGCTAGTTGATGCTCTGGAGAGGCTGGTCCTTCTAGGTTTCAGGACTTATCTGGCCTAAGAACCCATCTGGTAGTTATAGATTTCTGGAAAATAATCATAGTGCATAGAAGCTTTGTAGAATCTCAGATAGAGCCCTAGGTGTTCTTTAGGGATTAGCAAGAATGGTTTTGGTTGGGCTTTGGCAACCATGATAAATAGCAATATCTAGCTGAAATTTGCATATGAGTAACTACCAGAGTAGCCTCTCAAGTCTATTTGAACTCTCTCAACCACTAATACCTTATTTGTTTCAATTCTTTTCCTTCTCTTGGTCAGGGTCACCATTGACGATCCCATAGTGCCAGGTCAAGGCTCATCCCTGGGAATCATATCCCACGTTGCCACAAAGACTTTTACCCCTGGATGTCATGTCCCACATAGCGGGGAGAGTGATGATTTTACTTGCAGAGTTGGGCTTAGAGAGAGGTCACATCTGAGCAACAAAAGAGGGCCTCTGGAAGTAACTCTTAACCATAATTATAGGCAGGTTTAGGTCTTCAACATTTTAAGAGCAGTAACATAGAAATAAAAAATATTCATATATCTCTTTTAAAGGTATATATGTGTGGGGTTTAGTTTAACATCAAATCCTGTGATCTCAATGGCCACTTTCTGTAATTCATTAGAAGTCTATGGTGTGGTGATGGCCAAGATAAAGAGGACCTCAGAAGCCAACACAGATTTCTATTTCCTCTTCTTCAATTTTCACTGATAGGATGCCCAATGGGTGGAAGTATAATATCTGAAGTCAATAGTCCATGTCTCACGTTATTCTCACTTAGAAGTATAATCATCAACACTCTCAATTTTAGACAATTTTCATTGCTCCCAAGAGAAAAATAACCGATAAACACATCCTCACCAAATAGAAAATCCAAACCTCCCCTTAACTCTTGTCCTTCTCTCCAGTTATTTACCCCTGGTGTTGTTATGGTACTTGTTGATTCCTTCCTGTTAGTCAGAGTCCATAGCATGCAATAGTAGTTTTCCTTTATACCCAATATTATTTGAAAGTTTAGGTGTGATTTATTTGTGATTGTCCAGGAAGAGAAACTAGCAATTAGTTCTGGGAGAAGGAGTAGGAAAAGAGTAAAATTTCTATCAGAATTCCCACCTTCAGATGGTTCAAAAGGCAGCAAATAGAAACTCCCAGTTCTTTCGGTTATCGCAGGTAAGGTGAGAAGAGTGAAGCTGTAGAGGCCTCAACACCGCAATGACATTTGGACACCATAAGAGTTTTAGGGACTTTTAAATGCTGCATTTTCCAATTGACAAGAAACTGCTATGGTGAGAAGGAAAGGAGACCTCTTCCCCCTACCAAGTGTTTTCATTATTCTTCATTAACCAAAGAATGCATTAAATGCCCTCTTAAAACATTTTAAGAGTAGTAACATAGAAATAAAAAATACTCATATATCTCTTTTAAAGGTATATATGTGTGGGGTTTAGTTTAACATCAAATCCTGTGATCTAAATGGCCACTTTCTGTAATTCATTAGAAGCTTTTGGTGTGGTGATGGCCAAGATAAAGAGGACTTCAAATGCCAACACAGAAGTCTATTTCCTCTTCTTCATCTTTCACTGATAGGAGAAGCTCTTTACTATTTCTAGATCTTTCGTTTTTCTATGCTTCGTCTTGACAGTAAAAAGTCACTCATGATCCATTTTCTTCTGGAAAAAGGAGCCATAGCCTGTCATTGGTAACTGGGGTAGGAAAACAATGATGACCCAACTGGTAGCAGTGGTAGAAATAGAGGTGATGGTGGCCAACACTAAGTACTCATGATGTGCCAGGCTCCCTGCTGAGCAAGAAGTTAAGATGTTTAAGGACCTGCCTTTGAAGCATTTTATGCAGCCAGGGTGTGCTCAGCCTGGACTTGATTCATAGTTCAAGGTTGGGAGAAAAGACAAGGAAACATCAAGAATTCACAAGGAACTAAACGGTGGTAACAGGGGCAGAGGCAACAGTTAAGAAATGGGGTCGTGGTTGAATCTGGGCCCTGGGCAAGGATGGGTAGAAAACAGACACCAAGAGTCCTGCTCCAGCTGTCTTATAGACACGGTCACATTTCATTCTCATGATACCCCCAAGAGGGAGGTACTGCAGGGCACAAGACCCTTTCCACAGTCTTGAAATCCCAACATTTCAAGAACTCATAAGGTTTTTATTGGGCTTGTGGCAAACTCATTTGATGGCAAAATCTGATCTGCATTGATGTGAGCCCTACTTTTGGTCTTTATTTATCCTCGATGGTGCAAATATACAATATGCAGATGTGAAAATTGATGGTTACAGAATGTTTGCACAAACCTCAATGGGGATTTTACATAATATGCAGTATATGAAATACTTTTGCCCCAAAAGTTTTCAGAGAAGGGATTTTGGGGCCTATAATGTTAGCGTAATTTATGGGTGAAGAAGGTGAGGCCTTGGAAAGTTAAGAAGCCTACCCAAGGTCAAAAGACTATTAATAGAATATAGAGACAATTACTCAACATCCTTCAAATAGATCAAATGATTATGGTCGGAATTTGGGGCAATTGGTCAAGGCTACAATTGTGTGTACACACAATTAGGGAATTACTTATGCTTTGGTTTATTTACCAAACCTTAAATACCACTCTGTTTATAACCAAAGAATATAAATAAAACAAAACAAATATGAACAACTCCAGTGGGCTGATTGGTAATAGTAAAAGGGATCATAGAACCTGCCTGAGCACTTTTTACATTGGTCCCTTTTGGGTCTGGACAGTTTCAATCATCAAAGGACATACATTTCTCTGTAAATTTTACCACTTTTCTGTTTTGGCACATGGAGGGCAGGGAGAAGGAAGGAGGAAACTGTGAGATCGGGCTTTAGGAGGTTGGTTTTTTTTTTAGAAAACAAGTTTTGTTTTTATACGAACAGAAGTAGACCATCTAGAAATATTACAGTTTATTAAAATTGTTAAGTAGACTATGAAACCATATTTGTAAGTAATACCAGAGAATGGACTTAACTGTTTGGTGTTTAATGAGTACAGCTTTTTACTTGCAAAAAAAAGAAAACCTACTCAAAATACTTTATAAGGAGGGTGGAGGTGAGCAGAGGTTGTCAAAAAGATACAGGAGCATCTCAGCTAACCTAATTCCAGATTCCCAGAATCTGGAACATCAGATATATTTTCTTCATCCCTTTCACGTTCTCTCATCTCTTGTTCTCCCTGAACATCTGCTTCTTTTTTCATTTTTAGAGACTGGATTCATCTACATTTTTTCCCCCTGAGCAGCACTGATTGCCTTTGGGCCAACTCTGATCTTGTAGCCACCTCCACTGTCCCCAGCCATCTGACAATAATTTCTTTCTTTGGATTCTTGAGAAATCTGAGACATATGGTCCCGGGTACAATTAGCTAGAGCCAAGAAAGCAGGTGCCACTAATGCAAGCTTGGTCTCCAAGGTAACCTCATCCAGGTATGTGTCTAGGGGTCCCTGAGTCTATGGAAAGTGTTTGGAGGTAGGGGAGGACTTATAACATAAATGCTAAACACATTCATTCATTTTCTTTCTGGAGTAACATAGAATAAATTTCCTCCTTCTTTCATCTAATAAATCTTCAGCTTGCATATTCTTCCTAACTGTTTTTTGTTCAAGGATCTTCAGGCATCTTTCATGCAACATGGTCTCACACCCTTTTAACTACTCTCCAAATCTGTCAGTGTTGCAGAAAGGATATAAGCCCTTTGTAATCTAGTTTTAATCCTAAATGGAGCCTCTGAAGTTATACCAAAGTATATCTGATTATGTTTTCCAAACATGAGAAGCTGTAGATGCTGCAAATGGACTCTGGACAGACAGAGAATGACTCCATTTGTAAACATTTATAAATATTTTTTATGTATTTTTAAGTCCAACTTTTTATATTTATTGAGGTGAAATTCAGAGAACAGAAAGCTAACTATATTAAAGTGAACAATTCAGTGGCACAATGTGGCACATATGCCACATCTAACTGGTCCCAGAACATTGTCATCTCTCTAAAATAAAGCCCTGCCAGCATTAAACAGTTACTCCCCAATTCCCCCTGCCCCCAGCCCAATCTATCTTCTGTTTCTATGGATGCATCTATTCTGCATATTTCATATAAATGGACTAATCATATAATATGTACCCTTTTGTGTCTGGCTTCTTTCACTTAGCACAATGTTTTCGAGGTTCATCCTCATTTTAGTGTACATCGGTACCTCAGTCCTTTCTATGGCTGAATAATATTCCATTTTAGGTGTATTCTGCAATTTGCTTATCCATTCATTCCTTGATGAACATGTGTGTTTTCACCTTTTGGTTTGTGTGACTGGGGACAAGGGGGTATTGCTATGAACATCCATGTACAAGGATTTGTTTGAGTATTTAAATTTTTTTAGTTATATTTGTAGGGGTGAAATTGCTGGGTCATACTGTAATTCTAGGGGTTTTTTTTTCCTGAGGAACTACCAAACTGTTTTCCTTTACATCTACTTTTATTTTTTAAAGTAATGAATATTTATGATTCATTATGACTAAAACCCAAATGAACCCTTTGATGATAAGAAAAAGTCTTCCCAGCGTGCTTTATTCTTTCTCTCTCTTTAAATCGCATCTACATTACCGTGTAAAAATCATGAGAGAAAGATTTCATGAACTGTTTGTTTTAACTTGTTCTAATGGGCCCGGGGTAGGTGCCTGCTGTTTCTGAGTCTTTGCTACTTCTGGGCCATGTAGACAAACTTATGTGAAACAGGAGGGAAAAAATAAAGGGTTTTTTTGGTATCATCTTACCCTGGCTCAGTTTAGAGGTGAATGAAGCCTTAAGAACAGAAAAAAAAAAAAATTTGAATTGCTTAAATGGCCTTGAAAGCCCATCCCAAAGAGCTGGCAATTTGTTATCAGGTATTCTCTTGGCCCTACTGGTAACAACTTTTTTCTCATTCACTTGTTTATTCCCCCAAAGCTTAGTTTGTCATTTAAATCAAAATGATTTAGATGAAGAACTTGATCTGTGAGAATAATTTATGGGTTTTCTCCTGCACAGAATATCTTATTTTTTAAGGTGATAAACTTAAAAATATGTTCAGTTCAATACTTGTGCTTCTCATTTCTCTTTCTAAATGATAGTGCAATGCTATGTCATATGCTGGTAAATCACCACAGCATTTCATCCAGGAGATGACAGGACCTTTAATGGTCCAGAAAATGACACCATATATATCAATCAAGACACATCTCACCTGCACTCAGGTACAAAGCACTGTGGAATCTTACTGATTTTCCTTCCTTCTTTCACTAATGTGTTTGCAGGGCACCCTACTGTTTTGGGTTTCTTTGCTTGAGACTTCTGTGGTTGACCTGTCTCCAGGACAAAGAGAGATGAAAAGTCAAAACTACAATAAGTATATTTATTTATGCCTCTGTGTTATTTGGTTGATTAGCTACATTGTGAGTTAACAGTTGTTACCTGGTTAAAAAAAAATGATCGTAGTATTATACCAATGTTGATTGAATGTGTACCAGATAACACAAACACAAAAGTATGTCCCATGATTACATTTAATTTGGAATCATTTCCAAACGGAAGCATTTAATTTCCAAACAGTCTGAGAACTAACGTGAGTACAGTTTAGGATATTTGGAATTGACAAAGTTGTGGACTTGGATTCTGCAAGACTGCACTTTTGTATTAAACAACCAAAGCAGCCATCAAATTAAACCATGCTCAAAGTGGTTTTATGTTTGCATAAAGAGTAGTAGGTGCCTTGTGTGTGGTGAAAACTCTATAAAGAAAACCAACCATAGGAGATATCTATGTTCTGTGCAGAGACATGACCTAAAAGATATTATGAAAAAGTTGACAAAAGAGAAATCCAGAGATGATTCTACTTTAAAAGAAAAAAAACTCCCCAAATACTAATATTTCCTGCTTCAGCCATTCCATATCAACAAATTTCATCAGTGTGTGTAAATACATTTTTGCATGAATGTTCATTTGGAAAAAAAGGAAATAACAGATTTGTTCAACAATAGGCGATGAAAAAATTAATTTTAGTACATCAATATAACAAGAAAATATGCAATCATAAAAATCATGATGACATAAATGTTTAATGATATGACTTATCAAGTGATAAAAGTAAGTTTGTAGATGGTTAAATATTTTATCACATTTTGGTAGAAACAAAACAAGTGCTCTACAGTATACATGCATTACTATATGCTTAGGCACAATTAGGAAGGGGTATTTACTACAATATTAACAGGGGTGATCTCTGGATGGTGAGATTATAAATGATCTTCCCACTTGTCTTTGTTTTTTAACTTTTCATTTTGAAATAATTATTGATTTACAGCTTTACAGCTGATTACAACGATATTTGTTATAGACTGGTTTGTGTCTTGCAAAAAGACATATTCTGGCCCTAACTTCCAGTCTAATGTGACCTCATCTGGAAATAGGCTCTTTGAAGATATTATTAGTTAGGATGAGGCCAAAATGAATTAGGATGAGCCATTAACTCAATATGACTAGTTTCCTCATAAGCAGAGGAGATTTGGATATAGTCAGTAAGAGAAAGAGAGAGGGAGAGAGAGAGAGAGAGAGAGAGAGAGAGAGAGAGAGAGAAAGAGATTGCCACGTGATGAAGACAGAGCCTGATTATGCTGCACAAACCAAAGACGCCATGGATTGCTGGTCGCTCACCAGAAGCCAGGAGCAAGGCATGGGATGGGCGATCCCTTTAAGAGGAAGCATGCCTTCATTCACACCTTTGTTTTGGACTTGTAGCCTCCAGAAAGTGTGAGACGATGAACTTCTATTGTTTAAGCCAACTAGCATGTGTTCCTTGGTTACAGCAATCCTGATAAACTAAGACAGCAGTACAGAGCAGTCTCCTGTAGCTTTTCATATATTTCCCTCAATGGTTGTATCTCATGCAACTATAGAAAAATATTACAACCAAGAAATGGATCTTGGTACAACGTACACCTGTAGTTCTATACCATTTAATCACCTGTAGCTTTGTGGAGCCACCACCACAATCGAGATATAGAACTATTCCATGCCACAATGACATCCATTGTGCTATCCCTTTATAGTCACACCCTCCCCATCATTCCCACCATCTCAACCCCTGGCAACCACTAATTTATTCTCCATCTCTAATTTTTCCAGATCTAGAAAGCTCTATGAAAGGAATCATGCAGTATGTGACCTTTTGAGATTGGCCTTGATGACCATCCAAGTTGTGGCATGTGTCAATAGTGTGTTCCCTTTTATTGCTGAGTAGCATTCGCCAAAGTTGTACGAAGATTTTACTACTCCCGATTGTAGGTCACATTGGTTACTTGGTGTTCTCCATCTTTTAGATTCTCTGTTTAATTATTTCTAAAAAGAAGATGATGCATTACTTATGTAAATAAAACATCATTAAAAATCAGGTATGAGCCCAGAGAAAGACAAGGGACAGAAACCAAAATACCAACAATGGTTATTCCCAGGAAATGGACCATGACTGCTTTTATTTTATCCTTTTCATTTGTTTGTGTTTTCAAATATTCCATAATAAATACATATCTGTTTTATAATAACTATGTTTTTAGAAATTGTAAAAAACAAATGTGTGGATGAGGAGCTGCTCATCTTCATTAGCTGTAAGGGAGGTGCAAATTAAGACGACAATGAGCTATCACTTCACACCTGTAAGAATGGCTGCTATTAAACAAACAGGAAACTACAAATGTATAAACAGGAAACTATAAACTATAAATGTTGGAGAGAATATGGAGAAACTGGAACCCTTATTCACTGTTGGTGGGAATATATAATGGTGCCACTGCTGTGGAAGTCAGAAAACTAAATATTGAATTGCCCTATGATCCGGCAATAGCAATTCTCAACATATATTCTTGACCTTAAGGAGGTTACAGTTTAATTGAGACAAGATTTGACCAAGAACAATGACTTGGTTTTTGTGGGTGGTTTATGGAAATCAATTATATTAAGACAGCAAAATTGGACAAACCTTCAAAGTAACAAACAAACAAAGGCATATAAATACAGTTGAGGGAAGTGACACGATCAGACATCTGTGCATCGATGTTCATAGTGGCACTATGCACAATTGCCAAGAGATGGAAACAATCCAGGTGTCCATCAACAGACGAGTGGATAAACAAAATGTGGTATATACATACGATAGAATATTATGCAGCATTTAGACAAAATGATGTCCTGTAACATATGACAATCTAGATGAACCTTGAGGACACAATGCTGAGTGAAATAGGTCAGATGCAAAGGACAGATACTGTTTTTGTTTTCATATGATTTTTTTTGTTTGTTTTTGTATGATTCTGTTATTATGACTCTAAAGTCGCCAGTGTTTTTGAACAGCTAGAAGGAAAATTCTGAGAAGAAGGCATGGTAGCCCATGACAAACTCTGGGTCCTGTTCTGTAGCTGCTTTTTGAAGTGTGCTTTGAAGATTATTGCTTTTTTTCCTTTTCTTTGTACATATATGTTATGTTTTATAACAACAACAAAAACAGTTAAAAAAAAAAAAAGCTATAGGCATCGATAGTACTATTAGAGAAATAAATTCCTGAAATAAAAAATTTGAAAATATTTAAGAACATAGCTCACTACTTAGCAAAGTTGACATTACTTGATAATTTGAGAGTGCACAGAGTTTTGATTGTTAATCAAATGGTATTATTGAAGATAGTGTTTAATATTTAGAATCTAACAAACTCTGATATCTGTATCTATACATTTGTTTCCGTCCTTGCTTTAATTTTAAATTGGTTTATGAAGCATATTGTACAAACAGGCTTTACGATGATTACTTAGATATTTTTTTAAATATGCGTATGATAAGCTAACTAAGATATCCATTTTAGGTGATTAAGATTTTCATATGCTAATTGTAAAAATATTTGTATCTTCATATTTTCCTGAAATCAGGAAAATATATAGCAACATGAGTCATTACTATAGCAATGTAGATATTTATAAGAACTTTCCACTTGATATTTTGGGAACATTCTCAGTTTTGACAGCTGATCAAATGGTATCTAATTTAGTGTTTAAAATTTAGAATTTAAGAACTTTGCTACCTGAAATTGTAGATTTTTTTCCTTGTTGCCTTAATTTTAAATTGGTTTATGAAACTTACTGTGCAAACACAGGCTTTGCAATGATTATATGGGTACTTTATTTAGATATACCTATGGTTAAGCTAATTAAGATATCCATTGTTGGTGGTTTTAAAAAAAGTAAAAAAATAAATAAATAAACGTGGAAAGTCTGCATTCCTCAGCTTTAAGAAAACTAGATTTAGGAACCCATGATAATTATAGAAAGAACAAGTAAGACTAACTGTAAGATCTTAGAAGGACTGTGCTTAGAATGTATCAGTGAACACAAGAGGAAACCTTTTATGACTTGTGTAACAGCTAAGCCTTCCCTAAGGTCCCAAATTAAAAAGACAGCTTGTTTTTTCCCATACTTTAGATTTCTTGAGCAACTGCTTACATTCCTATGACTCATTTGATAGCATGTTGGGAGATGGATTGATGTGGGGTGAGAGATGAAAAAAAAAAAGAAAAGATAGCTCTTGACCTTAAGGAGGTTACAGTTTAATTGAGACAAGATTTGACCAAGAGCAATGACTTGGTTTTTGTGGGTGGTTTATGGAAATCAATTATATTAAGACAGCAAAATTGGACAAACCTTCAAAGTAACAAACAAACAAAGGCATATAAATACAGCACAGACAAGGGACAGGGAGAGAGTTGCTCATCAAAGGTATTTATTAGTTTGAGGAAGTCCATTGTCTCACTAAATCATTTGTGAGTGGGTCAATGGACTTTAAGCAACTTAACACATCACCCAAAGGAATAAGAACATGGGATGTGGGTAGGTTCAGAATTACAAACAACCTGCCAGAAATTACACTAATGTGAATATAATTCTTTCCTCTATTAAACAAACATTCACTGAGCCCATGCATTCATTGTCTTCAATCTGGAGACTTGAGGTCAATGTCACCATCACAGACTAATTCCCCTAAAACTTTCATTTTAATTTAAGGAATTAAAATTACTAATTCTTTAACAAAATTGGGTAAATTTCAGAACTGAATTCTGGAATTGATTCATCCATGAAATGATGTTTTATCGAGTACGTAGTCTGTGTCACATGGTTCTGGGTGCTGGTGGAATGAAGGCTCTGCCCCTCATGGAGTATAGATTTTGGTAAACATATAAAAAATGAATACACATGTGTTTACAATATGGGCTCACTGTGATGAATGCAATGGAAGAAATACAGCAAGATGAGAGGAAAGCAGTGATGGTGAGGTGTCAGGTTCAGGATTGACAGGAAAGGTCAGTTTCAGCAGAGACCTGAAGGAAATGAGGAAAGATGTGAGCAGCTAATCTTGGAGAGAGTTTTCCAAATAGTGGGAAGAGTAAGAGAGAAGATCCAGGGGTGGGGGTATGCTCATGGGTTCCATGGGTTCCAGAAGGCCAATGTTCCATATGAGTTGAGTAACCGAGGGGGAAAATAATAGGAGAGGATGTGGGGAGGCCAGAATTGAGCTTTCATGCTGAATGGGTTGGGAAGCCATTGGAGGACATTAAGCAGAATAATGATGTGATGTGACTCAGATTTCAAGAGGCTCACTCTGGCTGTTGTGTTGCAAGTAGGCTATAGGTGGGGCAAGGGTGGAGGCAAAGGTGAAGACAGAATATCACTTAGGAGGCTCTTGTAAAATTTTAGTCAAGATTTGAGGGTAGTTTACACTAGAGTAGGTGCAGTGAATGTGGTGAGAAGTGGTTAGAGTCTGGATGTGTTTGTCAGGATTTGCTGATGGATGCGGAATATCAGAGAAAGAAGTAAGGATGATTAAAGGTTTGGCCTGAGCAATGGAAAGACTGACTTCTCCATGTATTGAAATAGATTGGGGAGAAACAAAATTTGCTTAAATTAAATGAAACTAGAAGCTTCAGAAACATTTCAAGTCAATAGTAGGCTACACTGGTTCTCTTAGACCCGCCAGTGTATACATTCAGCAGTATTGCACTTAGACCCTGGCTACAGGTGTCCCTGTCCTAGGATCTGCTCTGACCCTCTTTTAGCTAAACACATTTCTTGGGAGGAGTTCATGAGGCCAAGGGGCTGTGCCTACACATACATAGCCTACTGTCTTCCGTATGGCCCAGGTGGCTGGCAATCCACAATTCCCTATCCAATGGCCTCGAGCCCACTTCCAGGACCTGTGTGGACTTCTTTCCAAGGTCCACCCTCCCAAAGTACACCATACCCCAGGATATTCAACCCTAAGCCACTGGGAGATTGTTAGCAGGTTGCTTGGATGGAGCTGGGGAATGCAGGCTGGGGAGTCCACACAACTCCCCCTGAGGGCTCTCCAAGTACAGCCAGAGCCTAGAAGGAAAAGAAGAGGGAAAAAGGCTAAGCACCACAAACTGGGGCAGGGAACTTGCTCCCCATATTCTTTACTTTGTCAGAAGAAAGACACTATATGATTTAAGCCCAGCCTACCAGGTCATTATAAAGGTATATTTGCAAAGGCAGGAGAATGGAACATATTTTTTAACAGCTCGATTAATAATAACATCTTTGATATTTAAGTATCTGCAAGTCACTAAGTGGATGTATGTAACTATGATTCCCATAGGTTTCTGTCTTTAAAGGTCTTCCTGGGTTAGTACCCAGTCCCATCAGGCATTGTTAGGCTCCTTCCTTGGGAAAGGTCCTGAGCTCACTAATCATGTCATGTTATAATCGCCTGATTTACTTCTCTGACTCTTAGCCTGAGTTCCTGGAGGGCAAGAAAAACTGTGTATCCCTGTTTGGCTCGATGGAATCTAATATGATGCCAATCTCATAGCTGCATCCTCAAAATGTTTATGGAGATAAAGGAAGAGAAGGGGAAAGGGAGGAAGGGGGAGGGGAGAAGGAAAAAGGGGAGGAAGGAAATGATTGATTTGATTATCAAAGCTTAGCACAGATTCGACAGTTGTAGTGTATCCATAATTGGAGGTATAGAGCACTATGTGCTGTAGGTGAAGTATGGAGTGCTAAGGTAGTTCAGCAGGGACTATGGGCCTTACATGCTTTGCACAGGGCAGTCCTGTGGCTGGAGCATTTTGCTGCCCTTGGATAAGTCAGGTAACATACCTGCATCTGGCCCTCCATCTGTAAAATGGGGTGTTGAGAGGATACATGAGATAATATATGCAAGAATTCTTTTACTTTGTCAGAAGAAAGACACTATATAAACCTAAGGTATTATTATCATTCATTTTAACTTTGGAATAGCATCATCCTGTCATTTTTGATCCCATAATTACAATACATCAGGTAAGCACAGATTTTAAAATCAAGGGAGCACTGCACAATGCAGAGAGACATGAAAACTTTGTCATATGAGAACAGCCCTGACAACTTCAAAAGAGCCTCAGGGCTGCATCTATTTCCATATTAATACCATCCACATACATCATTAAAGAGAAATGCAAACGTGGAGCATTTACTGGCCTGTACCTCTCAGTTGAAAGATGCACAAAGAGGGCCCGCTTGGGCTTTGTGGCAGGGGTAACTGCCAGCTCCCAGCTCTCTCGCCATTGAGACAAGGGAATGAAAGTACTTTTTGTTAGAAACCGGGGGCCACCTCTGCCCATTTGGGACAGTCAGAAGCCCCTGATTTTAAAGAAAATTTGAAATCTAGGGCTATTCAGTCTCTAGATGCCTTGTAAAAATATATATCCCTGCAGTGCTGTCTGAGAGCTTTTGGGAATATGGCAATTTGTAGAAGCTTAAGTGTAGTTTTACTCTAATGCTGTGTGGTCTCAGCCAAGTTGTTGAGCCTCAGTTGTCACCTTCGTAAAATGCAAGGGTGGGACTCTGCTCAGTGAACAAAGGAGAAAATGCCCAGCTTGAGATCTGTGGGTGGACAGTGTAAGGTTAAAAGAAAACATCCTTTCCAGCTGCCTTTCCATCCTTCTGTGCACCAACCACTCTTACCCAACAGTGGTTTTTGTGTGCCCAAGGTCATTTCCGTAATCACCATCCATTTAAGAAATGATACCAGAGAAGACTTCAGTTGTGTCGCTTCTGGTGGAAATCCTGGAGAGTATTACAGCTTTAATTACTAAGGAGATACCGTTGTTAGGGATGAATACCAAGGTACAGCCCTAGGGGTACCTTGTTGGCATTGATTACTGAGATTGCATGTTGATAACATTTCTGATATTTCTTAGTCATGACAGAGATTCTGAGCTAACGTGTACAAGGCCGCAAGGAGAGCAGGGAGGGCTCTTCTCAGAAATCAGCGTTTCCACAGGACTCTGGGCTGTGAGAGCCAGGGAATGTGCCCTGCTCTTTGAAAGGAGCCCGAGATGCTGCCACATGTCCTTGTCATCTCTCTCACTCTCAGCCCCTGTGGATCAGAGGTCACCTGCTCTCCAGTGCAGCCTTTGGGTGTACAGGGTGCACTGAATGCCTTGCTGTCAGAGCTCCAGGGTCTTGGACCACAAACATAACAGCTCAATTATGGAACCAAACCTGTTCTACAGTGGGCCTGTCAGAGGTAAGTGTAGAGCTAAAAGCCTGAGGATTTTATCCCACAATTTCTTCCCTAACTTTCCTGTTGGTACAAAATTCAACAACATTCATTGGTTTTGTATTTTTTAAAAGGGGATTGGAGTTGGGCTTTTATTGATGACACCTGAGGTAGCTCTTTACCTCTTTAAAGAAAACACTTGTTACCCCTACCCTACACAGACAAATCTGATGATGTAATGTAGGTATTCTCTACTGATCTGGATCCCTTTAGCTAATTATGTGCCCAGCACTGTGGCTGGAATGTTTACAGACATTATTTCTTTGAATGTCTCACAACCTCCTGCTGTTGCCTCATTTGATGGGAAACTGGGCCTTCCAATTCCAAGTTCAAGATACCCTTTCACTACCACATACTGTCCATGGCAAATCGCAGTTCATTCTGAGGATGCCCCACTTAGGGAAACGTTTTCTGAGTCTATGGAGGATAGCCAGGAAGGGGTGATGATGAGAAGAAGAGGCTTAGACCTGAAGGGCAACCCAAATATATCTCAGCTTCCTCAAGGCCAGTCTCTGCCATTGACGTATATGGGATCGATGGATATCAGAACTCTTGAAGAATTACATGAACCCTCATATTTGGTTTTCTTGAAAGAGTTTAAATAGCACATTCCATATGAAACATCCTAAAATTCCCAGGGACATATCCTTTCACCAAAAGACTCCGTAGGAGCTGTTCTCCCTGCTCAGTGTTTCACAGTTTTCTCTTTTTGTGTAAGTTTTTCTATCCTGAATTCTCTTTGTGTGGGTTTCCCTCTCCGTGGTTGTCTTTGTCCCCTTCTTATTCCTGTTGCCACCATGCCCTTTGCCCCTCCTTCATCTCTTACCCTGCCGTCCCCTCGTGAACCTCACTCGTCTGCCACGACCCTCTGCTTCCCACCGCACCCCCAGGGCAGTCTGGGACTGCTATTAATCTCATGGCAAACTGGCCCTGGAATTTGGGTGAATAAAATTCTCCATCTCATTATATAAGTTAATAAGCTCCTAGAGCATGTTCAGATTCTATGAAATATTAACGACGTGACACAGAAGTTGTAAGCTGAGGGTATCTTATGCTGAGAACATTGGGACACTTTGCCAATTGGACATAAATCAGAAATGAAAACAAAGCACATCTAAATGCACAGTAAAAATCAGTGGAAAAATATTTGATTTCTAAAAGTCTGACATAGGAAGCAAATTTTGGGGAGAACACCCATTGCTTCTTCAAGGAAGATATGCATAAAACTCAATATTTGTAAGGTCCCTGCTTGGAAATAGATAACGAGCTTTGGCCATACAGAAAAGAAGGACAAAATCAGTTTTGAAGTGAAGACATAAGTTGCAAAGTTAACATTAGTACCAGCAGTTCTTTACAGCATTTAATAGGCCCTGGATGAGACAGACAGCACTCACTTTCCAGTACAGAATTTAGTGGAACCAAGGATCTCTTTCTGAGCACAGTTCTAATGCAAGGCCCCAGCTGCAGCTCTCAAAACAATAAGGATGTTTTGAACATAAAACCAAAGCACTTCTGATAGGGGTATATGATTTTACGTGCTCCTCAAAGATAAAGCTAGATTCAACTTTTACATCCGAGGGCCCTGACTTGAACGGTTATGTTCAAAAATGGCAACACTGAGTACCAGAGAAATAGCAGAAGAGGTTTTGTCATTTGTTTTCTTTATTCATTTTGGCTGGAATAAGACACTTCTATGTTGCTCTATTGACGCTTCCAAGAGGGCTATGCCATTAGTTCAATAGGACAAGACAGAGCCTGAAGATTTCAGGTTGATTCAAAACCATTCATTCCATTTTCTAGCCTCAAGCACCACTTTGTCCAAACAGGCCTACTACAACCATGTGTCCTACCTGCTTAAAACTTCCCTGAAGTAATCCCAAAATGCCCTTCATGGCCAAAGTTTATTGAGTCCTAGTCAAAAGTCACATGTCCTCTCCCACTTTCCAGTTTTGGGGGATAGTTTAGAGACTTATATGACTATCCAGACTCCTCACACATTTGGGAATAACCAGAATTGTCCGGGATTAACAAGGTTGGTTTTTTCATATGCAGCTTTTTGAAAATGACTTATTGAATTCCAGAAAAAGAGGAAGTTTCAAACAAGGAGGAGCATAAGTTACAGGAGATCAAACCGGTGTTAAGCCATCAGTCTAATAAGGCATCTGCCATGGACCAGGCATGGGCTCTAGATTTCTGGGTCAGAGAAAAACAACCATGCTAGTATAAACTCTAAATGGGTGGAGATGATAGTTCTTAGGCTGACTCATCAATTATCCCGAATTCCCTTCTCACTGGCTGCCTTTCACAGATTTCCTTGCAGCTAAGGATAGCCAAGTGACACAGTTCTAGGCACTGGTTTAGAAAGTTCAGATGATGGAATAAATTCGAGAATTATTTGCATTCTTGATGAAAGGAAACAATATAACTTACATCTGCCTTTTCCCCCCAGCCTCAAGTGCAGATTCTGTGCTTGGACATACAGCACCCATCCAGAGACTGTGAATGAAGTGCCAGGATACGGCAAAGACATTTGCTGCAGCATCACTGAGCCATGGACCCAACACCAGCAGCTGCTTCCTTCTGAGTATTTGAGTAGGTGAAAATGAAACGAGTCCCTGTCTGTTTGAACCACTGTAAAGTGAGTTTTCTGTTATTTGGGCCAAATACATTCATAACTCGTATAATACCCTGGACAGTGCTTAGGAAAATACCTTACAACAAGGGAGAGTGAAAAAGTAGGAGACCAGGTCTTCAATAACACCTGAGCAACAATCACTCTGAAACCCACTACTCTGATCCCAGCCTGCTTCCTGAATTTTAGAACCATGTAATCCACTGCCTACAGGAGATCTCACAGCACCACAAATTCTTCTCTGACCAAACCAAACCCCTCTTTTTATCCCTAAATATGTCCTGTGAGTTCCTAATTTCAATGAATGGCACCATGAACCCCCTATTGTTAAAGTCAGGATACAGGAATCATCTCAACTATGATATATTGGGCTCAATAGCCTAATGCAAGGATCCATAACTCTCTTTGTACCATATTGTTGTTGTTTTTTTTAATATGGAGACAAGTCTCATAGTGAACTGAGAAAAAAAATACACAATGACTTGAGGTTCTCTCATGTCAGTGCTCCTCCCTCATGGATCTCAGACTCAAGAACAAAACAGAAGGAGAAAGCAAGGGGAAAGGTCCACATTCTGCCTCCCAGCTTGGCCTGGTTCTGCCCAGCTCCCTTGGACTTGCTGAGGGAAAGTCCTTGGAGAGGACAGCGGAGGGCAGATCAAGAACCCAGGGCCCTTCAAAAGACAAGAAGCTCATTGGAAAACTCTCAGAAAGGAGCATGTGAAAACCAACATATCACATAGGTTTTGTTCTTTGTTTTTCTTTTTCCCATTACACAGCCCAGTCCTTCCTACGGGTAGCGTGAATACAGTTTCCTCCCCTCATTGCCTTAGCCATAGTTACAACTCTTCTGTTGGAAGTAGTAGACACTCAACTCCAACCAGCTAAAGCACGAAGGGCAATGTGCTGGTTCACACAAACCACCCAGAATGAAGGCAGGGGCAGAGCTGGTCCTAGGGCTCACTGGAACCCCGGGATCAAAATGCCTTCAGAACATTCTTTGTCTGTCAGCTTCGTTCTCTCACTGCAGTAAGGCCGCTTCATGCCACGGCTCAATGGGCCATCAGCCTTTCTACTCAAGTCCAGAGAGGAAAAGGAGTCTCTTGCCCTGCCTCAGTTCCAAAAGAATCCATAGGACCCTTCTGGGGTCTTTGAGTGTAGCCTTTGTGCACATAAAAGACTGTTTGCAGCTACTCGGTTTCTAAAATAAATATTCAATATATTGAAGTAATAAGACTGTTGGGCTTTTTTTTTCTTTAAGCTTTCAAGTTCAAACTACAACTCTTATTATTCTATCTATATATCTAATAAATTTCAAGGGGTACTTTACAATTTTGGCAATTAAATTCCCTTTAACAGTCTGAACTGCATTTATAAATGTAATATATGCAATTTTCTTTTTAAGTACTTCAAATGCTTGACTAACAAGCAGAACTTTCCCAAGTTCTTACAAATCTATTAAATTAAATTATTAAGTATCGTGACCTTTAAGTTCTCTTAAATCTTTGAATACTGTTTACAAACTTAACCAACTTCTCTAGGACTTTCAACTTTAAAGCTTTGGTCTGAAATCAACCACTTCATTAGACATTTAAACTAGGATCACATGACTAATTACATATTTGAATATGCCACAATTGCCTAAATATTAAAAAAATGCTTTACAAACACTTTAAATACTAAACATGTAGGGATTGTCTTGAATTCAACACAAAAATGCTTAAAATGTGGGTTTTATTTACTTCACCCTATCTGTGGTTAATTCTAAATCTTCCCAAGTTTGGAAAAAACTGATAAGGGAACAGTTTTACTATTCCTAGCAAATTGGAGTTCCTTCCCACTGGTTGGTGTTTCTCATTAACCAGAGATTCTAGGTCCAGATGAGAGCTTGGGAGCTAGAGACCTTCAGGTTAGTAGTAGTTCTCTCTTTCTTGACTTATACAATGAGGCTTTTTTTTTAAAAAATAGTCTGTGATTAGCGGATGCTGAGCCCACGTCCTACATATGGGATACTTTTGCTAAACTGAATGGAGGTTAGCCTCTTACCTAATTAGTTTGAAACTTCTTTCACCTGTTTTCACCATATTTGAGTCCATGAAGTCTGTAAACTCCCACCTAGAGTAGGTCACCACTTGATTAGATTCAGCTAATCTATTTAGTGTTTGATCCTTGTCCTATGTGCCCATTGGTCACAGCTGCTAAGGCCCTTTTAACATACAGAAAGAAGGAGAATGCCAGCCAA
Source organism: Myrmecophaga tridactyla (assembly GCA_004026745.1). NCBI lineage: Eukaryota > Metazoa > Chordata > Mammalia > Pilosa > Myrmecophagidae > Myrmecophaga > Myrmecophaga tridactyla. The sequence goes on along the minus strand of PVIY010010082.1, from coordinate 15,124 downwards.
TTTGGTTAGGCCCTCATCCAGGGGACCAGGTGACCTAAACATCTGGTCACATACCTTTTGTTCATGGGTCCACAGGGAAGAAGAGAGAAGTGACCAAGGCATTGTTTCAAGAACTATACAACCTGGCCTGGTACTTCTCCACCACTCCTCATACCCAATTCACCTTCAACTTGGAAGATAGCATGACCTTTCTCAAACATAAATCTGGTGTGCCATGCTCCTCTTTAAAATCTTTTGTTTCAACTATGACCCTTGCAGGAACATGGCCAAAGTTCTCACATGGCACACAAGGCCTCTCCTGACGAGGTCAGCAGACCCCAGCCAGCCTCATCTACTAATATTTTTGCCATTTCTTATCCTTTGATCCCTCGGATGATATAAGCAGTGATTTCCACTTCTTTAAATAAGCCGTAGCCTCTTTCACCTTTCTTTCTCTGTATATGTTAGTCCCTTTACTTGCAACACCCTTCCCTTCCTGTTTACTAAACTGCTGTTCATACTTGAGGAGTCCATTCCAGGATGCACGCCCTTCAACACTTCTCTTCCTTTCTGTTGTGCCCTCAATTGTGACCCCTTTCAGGGCTCCCATAACACCTTTGTGACTTTGTTGTAGCACTCATCACAATGTTTCACAATTCCTTGCTTGTTATGTAGACCATCAGTTCCTTGAAGACAGGGATAAATCTTATTTTTCTTCATATCCCTAGACCCTCCTACAATACCTGTCTAGGCAATCTCAATAGAGATTCAGTTTTGAGGCCTCTGGAACCAAGACAACTGTGAAATGTGGGAATAATTTATGCATATTGTGGTACACACTCAAACTTCATGGCTCCATGAGTTGCATGTGTGTGTGAGAGAAAGAGACAGAGAAAAGGAGGGAGAGAGAGGGAAGAGAGTGAGAATGAATTTAGGCACCATAGTTTCATCAGTGAATGACCTCAGAATCAGCAGAAATCTTAAAATCCTTAAAGACGTAGGCAAATGTAGGGGGGGGGGGATATTCAAGGTCTCTTAAGTTCCTTCTAAATAATAATAATAATAATTGCAAACTCTTACTATGGGTCAGGCATTGTTCATCACATATTAGTTAATTCACTCCTTATATAAATTCTATGAGATAGGTGCTGCTATTTTTCTCCTTTTACAAAGGAGGAATCTAAGGCACAGAGAGGTTATATAACTTACCCATGCCTCTAAGGATATGCAATTTACCTCTTGTTGACATTCAGTGCTTCATCAAGAGATGGAACAAGGTAACAAAAAGCCAGGAAATAGAGATGACAGATTAGAAAGAAGGAATGGATAGTGGTAAATTCAGGAGAAAAATAGCTACCGAGTGCTGAGACCCTCTCTTTTTGCCTAAGGAGATGACCCTTTGTATGAGGGTATTTATTTATTTATTTATTTATTTATTTATTTATTGGCATGGGCAGGCACCAGGAAGCAAACCTGGGTCTCCGGCATAGCAAGCAAGGATTCCGCGCTGAGCCACCATCACACCACCCAAGGGTATTTATTAATATTAGTTGTTGTCTGTGGTCTTACCTGAATGGACATATTCGATTTGGTTGTAGTATCGACCTAATTGCTACTGGATCAGATCCAGATCTTGTACTTGATCAGCTTCATCCACTCCAGCCCAATAAGGGATAAATGTCCTCTCATGGGTTTGCAAAAGCATAATTAGCACTCCCAACCACCTCTCCCTTAAGCAAGATTTTATATATATTATGTATAATTTTAATCTGAATTGGCTGGTTTAAACTGGAATGCTATTACATCAGCCAAGATAGATCAGATCCATTCTGTGATGCCCTTGGCTGACCATCAGGGTCTCTCCCAACACCCATCTTGTCTGGCCAATGCTGCAACGTTACTGATGGTTCTGCATCTCTCCACCTAGGGTCAAGCTAGTAAGGAATGTCAGAGAGTGAATGGGCCTATGCTTCCTGACTCCAGGAAGTCCTGCCTATTTCTATGTCCAAGTCAGTTTTGTGGTTTCTGCAGCAGTGAAAGGCTGTCACTCCAACTGATCGCTCTTTCTGTGGTCAGTCCAAGCTTGTGACACAATTGTTAGCGAGTAAGATGGTAGCTTTGCAGTCACTCGTGGCTGGACTTCTGGCATCAGGGCTTCTTTGGGGTTGGTTTCTGCGCTTATGACATGAGTTGGCATCATGAGCAGACATGAGAAGCAGGGAGTTAAGATTATAGAAAATAGAGAGCTTGGGGAACAATGCCTTCCTGTTTTGATCATTTGCTGGCATGGGTCCCCATCATTTCTTTAGTTTGAGAAACAAAGCCATTTCCCTGCTTACAAATGCAGGGCGGCTGTGTCTCCATGGATTTACAGAGCCATGAATGCCAGGCTTGCATGTGTGTGTGTATGTATGCATTTATGTTGTGTTTGAAAGAGGCTATGCAGATTTCTATAATTAATAAGTGGTTTAAATTGTTAACTGTTATAATATTTATTATAACTAACCCTTCTTGATCTTGTACAGATGCCTCTATGCATATTATTTTTGGGTCCATTTATGACACAATGTGACTTGTAAAACTTAATGAGTGACCTTGGGCAAATACCTTATCTTGCTTAGTCCCTCAGCTTCCTCATCTGTAAAATAAAGATTTCCAGGCAAGTCATCTTCATGTTCTCTTCTAGCTTTACAGTTACCAGCGCATTCCATTTTCAATACCTTTGATGTGCAGATATTAATTTGTTTAGAAATAACAGCAGGGTAAGAAAGAAAAGCTGTGTCACATAGCTGTTGGGTGGTTGCTACTCTGTTTCTCTGGCTGAGATCTAGCATCAAATCAATTGGTGGTGAAGGTTGCTGGTCAAGCATAGGGTAATAAGGTAACTTTTCTGCTAAAAGGACTGCTAAAGGCATGGACCAGGGATTTCAGGCATTTTCTTCAATGTGTGATGTTTGCTCACCCTGAGCACGCAGTATCTGTTGGAGAGTGCCCTGCTGAATCTTTCCTCAAGACATTCCCTTGAATAGGCTAGTGTCCTTCTAGAATTCAATCTTCTCCTATAGTTCTCTGATGAACTCAGATTCAACTTGACCCTATCATCTCTAGGGACCCTTAGCCAAATCTATAATGGCTTATAAAATGCTTCCATAATGGACCAGCCTCTTTCGTAGTCAATGTGATGTGATTACTTTCTCTTATTAGTGAAGGGTTTCTGATTCTCACTGAGTCTGATTCCAGGGACAGGAAGTAAGGGCACAATCATTCTCTTGGAGCATGAGCTACTGCCTTCGTTAGTTTGGCCGCCCTCTCCATTCTGGATTCCTGCTTTATATACTTCTCACAGTTCTGACACCTCTGCTCAATATGTCTTGTCATTCTTGGCTAATAAAACTGGTCTGATGCCAAGTCAAACATTCTCTCAAATCCTAGGTGTCCCATTTCATCATGTCTTCCTTTTATCACTGAATAAAATGCAGTACTGTTTGACCAATTGTATGGATATGTTTCTTTGTTCTATCCTACAAATGCAAACATAAGACTGAGCCATCTTCTCAACTTTGATTTAGCTGCTTCTTATGTTACTATAGCTAAAGAAGGCTTTAAGAGAGGGATTTTTTTTTTTTTTTGAAATGCTTGGGCTCTTTATTCCCTTTGAACATTTCCGATCACTAAGATAAGAATTCTTATTTTCTGTAAGCCCCTCAAACTGTTTAAGAACATCAACTACCACTGTGCCACCATACTTCTTACTAGGGATGTGTCAGTCTGTATTAGAGAGCCAAAAGTTTGGCATCTCACTCTACTTCCTCTTTCTCCATAACCCTACAATCCAAGACATCTGTATTGTTTTGTTCCTTTTGCCAGCTTTCCTACTGTTTTTAAAATTAAAATTGTAACATATATATACCTTTTATATAATGTTAAATGTGATCTCATGCATATATATTTTTTGTTTTTCTGTGTTTATATTAGTACAGTTTTTTTGTTCTTTTTCCTTTTTCGCCAGTTCCTCTCTCCCTTGTTCTACCTATTAGTGTCCCCACCACATCACTCCCACATCTCATTTTACCCACATAGACTGCGTCCTTTTATATTTTTCCATGTTTATGCAATCATATACAAAATTGAATATGCATAAATAAATATGCAGAAATAGAGGCTGTATTAGCCAGGGTTCCGGCAAGAAACAGATGGCAGTTTCTAATTAAGATCATCCAAAGAGAATCTAATAAGGAGGTTATTTATAAAAAGCGAGGGTAGGGTATTGAAAGACCACAAGTGCTGGAACTTTAACACAGGGCTTTTAGCATCTCTAAGACTAAGTGAGGGAATGGAGGAGCAGTTGACAGAACCTGGAAGGAAAGTCACACAGAAAGGGCTGTCCTGAGAGGAGCTGTGACATCCAGGGTCGACCAACCCTGAACTCCCATCCTGCCTCTCCTCAATCTGCCAGGGCTTTTGCTCGGTTGATCCCAACAGGAAGCCACAGGCTGAGAGTCCACTGGTGTGGCCCCTTCAGGCCAATCTCCCAGGGCACACAACAAGTTGGACAAGGATGGAAAGCAGATTTGGCATGGGGGCAGGAGGATGAAGATGTTTGTCATTTGTTTTATGAAAATGGGATTATATTATTCATACTTTGCTACATCTTGCTTTTCTCCACACTACTTTGTAGATATCCTTTCAAATTGACTGCCCTGGTTTTCATTTAATTTACTGGGGTTTTTTTGGGGGGGTGCATGGTCTGGGAATCAAACCCGGGTCTCCCACATGAAAGGCGAGCATTCTACCACTGAAGCACCCGTGCACCCTCATTTATTGTTTTTAACATCTGCCTAAGAGTTCACAGTGTGAGAAGTTCCAAAATTTGTGCTTCTTTTCTTTTGCTGTTTTTAGCAGTGTTGGAATGCATGTGTGTGTGTGTGGGGGGGTATGTAAATATATATATAAGTATATACTTTCATATACTTATAAGTATATAAATATGTATTTTTTGTATAAATATATGCTTTTTATTTTAATAAGTTTTACCAGATTGCTTTCCAAAAACACTATAACTTTTCACATTAACAAAATATGTGAATATCCGTTCCCCTCATCCACTCCAGCAGTAGGTGTTATACGGTCTTTTTAATTCTTGCTAATCTGAGTAGAAAGTGGCATCTCATTGTTACTTTTGTTGGCATGTCTTCAATTACTGTTGAACTTGAATATACTTTCGTGCTTATCGGCTATTTGAGGAACCATGTGGATTTTCTAACCCACTGGCTTTTGGCTATTTTCTGGTAGGCTTTTTTGGAACTGTGATTCTCTTTCTAATATTTTGGTCCAACTGATCAAAGCCATTTGCACCTCCATTCACATTTGTAGCGGACACATTTTCCCAGGAGCTACGTTCTTTGCCCTTGTGCTTTCTGTCTCTCCAAGTTGGACTCCTCTCTGGTGCCCACTGGCAAAAGCTGAGAAGTTTATTCTTTTGAAGTCCTACTTAAAAAATATCACCCCTTTAGATCAGCATTTGTGTGGGTGCCATTGGAAACAGGAGCTCTAAGGCATGAGTTAGTTATAGCTGCTTGTCTTTCTAGTATCTTGTAGGCTACACTAGGACTTCAATGGCACTTAAGGTATCATGCAGTTGACATGTATCCTATAGAAACAGAGAAAACTCATTATGTGCCTATCTACTATGGGTCAATTACTGTGACTCTGTCACCTTATGTGTCTTACCCATACCTAGAGACAAATCAAAGCTTGACAAACACTGACGTGTCAAAACTCAGATGAGAATCTTGTTAAAATGTAGATTCAATTTCAGTAGGCTGGATGGGAACCTGAGCTTCTGCATTTCTAACAAGCTCCCAGGGGTGCAGAGCTGTTGGTTCATTGACCCCTCCTTAACCCCCATACTTAGTGTGGCAAGGAAGTAGTTAACAGGGCTTCAGTAGATTAAGCAGCATATGTTAGGGTCATATACCTAATGAGTAGAAAGCAGTAGTTAGTCACAGTCTGCCTGAGTCCAGTGCTTCTGGAATCAAGATCTATGTTTGAATTACTGTGAGCTTGTTTACTTTCCCAAGAATTGGCAAAGTTGTATTGATGGCATCTGTTAACCTGTCTTTCCTCCAGCAGATTCTACTCCTCAAGGATAATGTGTTTGCTCAGCCCTGCATCCCTGACCTTGCATGGCTCCTGGCACCCGAATGTTTGCTAAATGACATGTGGCAGAGTTGCACCGTTAAGCACAAGTGTGTGGGACATAGGCTAGACCTGCAATCTTCATGCTTAACCATGCACATATCAGAGGCAGCAGGAATGAAGCTTCCAAAACCCGGGCTCAAAGCAGAGAGTCCCAGTGCTGTAGCTCTTCCAATGCCCAGCACTATTTGCCTAAGGGGCCTTCTCTTAACTCCCAATCCTCAACTGAATAAATCACAAGGGACTAAATTATGAGATAATTGATGGCAATCATCCTGAAGCAGAGGCAAAACTCACCCTATGTGGGATAACAGAAGACAAGACATTTGGGAAATATTGTCTGGAAGAGCAGTGACTGGGCACAGCTCAGTGCCTCTGAGCACCTCTGAGAACCGGGATGAGCAAAGCAGACAAGACCTTGCCCTCATGCAGCTCGCAGAGACGTCTCCATGACAAAACCAAGCCCAAGGTGATAAAATATTAATGGCTGTTTACTGAGGGGGCCAGGTCACCTCACATACGTGATCACCTCATTGCAGGTGGTCTACAGCATGGTACCACGGGGATGGCACCCCCCCCCCCGACGCTGAGGACAACAAGGCTCAGAGACTCTAAGACACTCGCGCAAGTCACCCAGCCAATAGATGCCAGTCAAGGTCCATCATTTCTGTTTTCTCTCAACAGGGGTTAATTTAGTGCCGACTCTTCTGGGCATGCTTCTTCTATGGCACGTAGCCACCTTTCCCCAATATCTTTGCCTTCTCTCCCTCACTTGTGAATAAAGGTGAAATATCCTATGGTGGTTCTACCTACATATTCAAATGAAATAAAAGAAACAACCAAACTAGACATCTCAGAACCCTAAACCGCCCCCCCCCTTTTTTCACTGAGGAAAAACAACACATCATCAGGTGGGTTTATACACACAGGTGCTCATTTTTACCTATTTATGTAGAGAAAATCTGAGTTGCAAAGGCCTCATGAGGGGGCAGAATCCCTACCTTTTGTGTGTATGTGTGCGGGTATTTGAAAATTTTCTGGAATCTTTGGAAAAACATTATCTGGTGACAATGTAACCCTTAATGAATAAGCAAATAAAGTGCACTGTTTTTTGACATTAGCAAAAGAGCCGGAAAGGATGAAATTTCCTCCTGCTTCGTGGGCGGACACATTCATTCTCCCCTTGGCTGCTGATTATCCATCAGCAGCCCTGCCCCGATCTCCCAGCGCCTGTAGGCTGCTAGGAGTGGTAAACGATTAACTTCCAATGATAAGGAGCTTAAATCATAATGTCAACCCCACCAGGTGCACAATTGGCAAGTTGAGTTCCCTGAGAATAACCCCTTTGTCTGGCCCCGGTCCTGCTCGGGGGACTGGGGCGAACGGAGCCCGGGACGGCAGTCCGTCCCGCGGAGCCTTCGTAACCTTCCTCCCCTTCAGAAGCCTTCCACCAGCCACGGAGGGCGGCCCTCCACCCAGGCCGCCCCTGGGCTCTTCCCTCATCTACCCCCGCGTGGCCGGGTAACCGCTGGGATCGCGGGAGGGACCCGTGGGAGGAACAATGCCAGCCGGGTGTTTGTTCTGTCGCAGGCAGAAAAGCTTTAAAATTAAACGACAGAGTCGGAGACATGGAGTCAACACAAGCTGCACCGATTCTCCGGCTGAAGGCAGCTAGGGGAGGGGAAGCCGCAGACTGTGACTAAGGAAGAGGCTATAATCAGCCCAGGAATTATCCAGCTGAGAAAACGATCAGATTTTAAAGTCACAGATAAATTCTTTCCACATAATCTTTATTTAAGGAAACAGAGTTACTCAGCTGTGACTGTCTCGTGCAATTATCTTAAAAATAGAAGGGGTATTAAAACCTGATAAAGGCAATCTGAAAAAGGTGCTAGTGGGTTTGTGCTAGTCTCAAGTATATAATTTAAACTAAACATGGATGAGGATGGGAAATAAGAAATAATCTTAACCATCCATGTAATCTTCCATGTTCCAGATTGAAATTGGGAGTTACAGGAACTTCCAATATGTTCTAGATCCTTGATAATTACTTCTCTCCTCTGTTTCCAAATGCACATTTCAAAATGTGAGACATATTTTGTTAACTCTATCCACCAATCAATTGATCAATAAAATATTTATTGAGTACTTATAACATTCAATTGTGTGACAATACACAAAAATGTAAGATTCTGTCAGGTCTCCTCTTAAGGAGATTAGTGTTCGGTGGCTGTGTGGGACTGCAAATCTTCCTCATAGGTACTAAGGAAGCCGTGAAATTGATTCTACATTGGGTTTTGTCTGGGGAATAATTTCACCCTTGACTCCAAGATATGGAGACCATGCTCATTAAATGCAAAAACTTTAACTGCCCATGTCTCTTGGAACATTCAGTTTTAAGTACGTCTTGATTTTTCATTTGGAAATGATGACAAAATTAAGTTGCAAAAAAGATCCCACCATATTTGTGATAATGGACTAAACCTAGCAAGATGAACTTTAACAAGAACAAAACATGAGGGTCTGCATTTCAGGAGGTAGATGAGGATTCCAAGCTCTGTGTGGCCAGAGATGGAATGTGTCTAATTCATCCACGTTCAGTATCTCCAGTGTTTTTGACGTCACTGACACTACTAAATATTTGTTGTATGAATGAAGTTGCTTGGGGTTATGAAGCTAGTGAGTGAGAAGTACTAAGAATATTTAACAATGGTTCATCCTGGAGTCGGTGAAGGAGAATCTAACACATGAAGGGAGAGGAGAATTTAAGGTTAAAGGAGGGGCTTTCAGTGCACTTCTCAGTGGTTTTCCATGACTCGGATTGAAACCCATTACTGGGTAATGAAATTCACTTAATGGTTCAGGACTGACATTTTTGTAAACATTTTTATTGTGAAATATAACATATATATATATACAATAAAGCAATAAATGTCGAAGTGCATTTTAACAAGTAGTTATAGAACAGTTTTCAACATTTGACATAGGTCACGTTTCCACAATTCAGGTTTTTGGTTCTAGCTGCTCCAAGACACTGGAGACTAAAAAGAAATATCAATATAATGATTCAGTAGTAGTCACATTCATTTATTAAATCCTAACTTCTCTGTTATAACTCCTCTTTCTTCTTTGATCCTTCTCCCAAACTTTAGGGATATTTGGGTTATGCCCATGTTAATTTTTTTTCATGTTGAAAAGGGGTGTTGACAATATGGGATAAGGGGATGGAACTGGTTAATGTTCTTGGAAAGTCTGGCACTTCTAGGTGTCAGGACTTATCTGGCCTAGGAATCATCTGAAGATTTTAGGTTTCTGAAAAGTAAACTTAGTGCGTGCAACTTTTGTAGGATCCCAAATAGAGCCTGGGTGTTCTTTAGGATTGATAGGAATGTTTTTGGTTGGGGTTAGTCAAACTGTGGCAAATAGCAATATCTTGTTGAAGCTTGCATAAGAGTAGCCTCCAGAATAGCCTCTCAACTCCATTTGAACCCTCTTAGCCACTGATACCTTATTTTGTCACATTTCTTTTCTCCCTTTTGGTCAGGAAGGCATTGTCAATAACAAGGTGCCACGACCTATCTCACCCCTGGATGTCATGTCCCATGTGAGGGGAGGTTTAACTATTTTCCTTGCAGAATTGGGCTTAGACAGAGAGAGAGAGAGAGAGGCCATATCTGAGCAACAAAAGAGGTTCTCTGGAAGTAACTCTTGTGCATCATTATAGGTAGGCTAAGCTTCTTCTCTACAGAAATAAGTTTCATAAGAGCAAGAGCTTGGCTTATTAACTTGGGAGGAGGACTGACATTTTTGAAAATGGAAAGGAAGGGGAGATGAGTATATCCAATGCAGTAAAGGTAAGTATTTTTCCTCTGAACTTTTATTTCTGTCGTATAAGTATGCATGTGCCTACTTGTGCATTTTAGATGTGTACTGTGTGGCAATGCAAGTGATAATCCAAAGATTATCTAAAAAGAAACTTGGTGTTTGGTTAGGAAAGAGGGAACAGCTTGAGCAAAGGGAGCCAGGCATGGAGTGGCAGCACTATGAGGTCTGGCTACAGGATAGGGTGCCTGAGGTGTGGGTGCCTGTGAACTGGGATATTTGTGGGTGAGAGGTAGGAGATGGGCTATAGGAAAAGATGGGAGGCAGGGATGAAGGGTATTTATATCAGCAAAAAAGTTTTTACTTTATCTTAAAGGAATTTTTTTTTAATCTATATGATGAGGTCACATTTCATTCTTTTTCCATGTGAGTATCCTGGTATTGTAGCACCATATTGTTGAATTTTTGTTTGTTTGTTTGTTTTTCTTCATTTGTTTGGGAAGTGCATGGACCGGAAATTGAACCCAGGTCTCCCACATGGCAGGTGAGAATTCTACCACTGAACTACCCTTGCACCCCCATCCTGAAGGAATTGTAAACAGAATGGGTAAGGGAAACCTAACAAGGTATGTCCAAGAGAGTGAGAAAATGGGGGAGAAACAGTGTAGACATCCAGGGCAGGGTGGCACTTCCAAGTGGAGGGCTGAGACTTGGGTCAACAGTGTCAAATGCCTCATGGCAATCCAGCAGTGTAATAACAAATATGGAGGTCATATTTGGCCATTAAAATCCCAGTGGATCTCTGTTCCTTGTTTTTTTTTTTAACCTTTTTGGCATCAGGATCCTCCAGTAAGAGGACTTTGTAACCCAGTATGCATATAATATAAAATAAAAACAAAACTCTCATGGAACAATATTTATTGTCACCATGTGCAATGAATGCTGTCTCGTTTTTCTGCCCTATTTACTCTTTTAAATTCAAGTTGTGATCTACTAAATTGATTTCACACCCAACTTATGACTGGTGACCAACAATTTGAAAACTTCTTCATTAGATAACAATGCAGCTACATTGGAATAAATATTGCAATCAGCTTAGGTCCTGCTGCACCGAAGAATAGCAGCCTTTTCTGCTGTGTGTATCTATTTTTATGCATTTTCTGCACAAGAATTGACTTTGCAAAACCAAGACTGCAAACCCTTGTATTTATTCAATGTATGTAAATAAGTGAAAGATTTCTATTCAGACTTGTCTCTATATAATCTCTCAGTCTTTTCTTGGAATGTATTTTAGAAACCATTCATCCTGGAAGTTGTAAAATTGCTATACGAAATTACTGTCTTTATAAAAGCAATACGCTATCACAAAGACTTTGGGAGCTTGGGAGGGGAAGGGGAAATAGGAGAGCAGAGAGGGTCTGCAGAGAGGGACCACTTTGTAGTTAATAAAAATAAAAACATTCTCCACTTTCCAAAGAAGTCTTTGGAGAGTTTCCCCCTTCTCAAAAAGGAATAGAGTTCAGAGAATATTCCCAAATTAGCTCACCTTGGGTACGAATCAGAACACACTTAATTAAAATTTGGTGATGCGTATGCATGTTTTCTATCTCAGAAATGGAAATATTTAAAATAAGGACAGCATTTTTTAAATAATTGCTTTTCTACCTATTATAAATCTTGCAAATGAGACAATTGCACCTTTTTAAAGCTGTGGCACACCCAGGTCATATTTAAAATCTACATGTAGATACTCCAAATACTCCACATGTAGAAAATGTTTTAAACAAATGCCTCTATTTTGTTAAGTGTACTTGAGATTAAATTTTGGCAAAGAGTACAGGATCGACTTCTTTTCTTGGCTTTTAATCCTTACAAAAGATGTTTATCATCATCTAGTTGTAGAGCTGGGTGGGTATAAATGTTATATAAATAAATGTGTACTACACTTCAGTAATTATAACATATGCTCGTTTTGTCAAAAAAGCATCCTGAAAGTTCTAGAGTTTTTAGAAAAGTAAGTTTTCAGTTTTGCCTACAGGAAAGTTGTTTTCTTATATTCCTTTGAAATAGTATAAAATCACATCTTGAAATAAATGAAATGGAATCTAAAAGATTAAGCACTCAAATCCCACATAAACTCTTCACATACAGGATGGGTCAGTTATGGGCTCAATATATAACTGAATTCTCTTAACTGACTTCCATGAAACAAAAGGATTAACCAACACTCATCATGTCCTCTGAAAAACATGCTTGCTGCCTGAACATACCCAGCCAGGAGCATATTCTTCAGCACAGCCAAGCTCTTCTGTTTCCATATGTTGAGCCATGTGCTTACCAAGTCAGAGGATTTGCTTCTGCATCTATTTCTGCCAATTGCACTTGTGTGTTAGTCTGGGTTCTCTAGAGAAACAGAACCTACAGGAGAGATTTATAAAGGTGTCTCATGCAACCGTGGGAATGGAAGAGTCCAAATCTGTAAGGCATGCTGTGAAGCTGGTGGCTCCAATGCAGGGTCTGAACCAACTCCATAGGAGAGGTTCCCGGGCTGAAGAAGCACTAAAAGAGTTTCTCTTCTTCCTTAAAAACCTTCAACTCATTGGACTATCTCATTGTGGGAGGCATGCTTTAGTTGATCGCAGATGCAATCAGCCACAGACGCAATCAATTGAGTGATGATTTAATACGCCAGCCTTCCAGTTTATCAACCAGCCATGAAATATTCTTGCAGCAAGAGTCAGGCCAGTGCTTGCCTGACCAGACAACTGGGCATAATCACTTGATATTAACCATCAGAACCTAAACATCACAGCTTGATATTACTTTTCTAGGAGAATTCCTTTTCTCTACTCCTTGTTTTCATAATGAGGGAATTTTCCTGAATTACCCTTCAAACTTCTCTCCTCTTCCTTATTCTTTTCTAGCCCTGAGGAGGTAGAGTAATTTACAATTGGTTAATCTGGGAATAATAAATGGGTTGGTGAGCTCAGCTTTGCTTTCCTCTTTCTTGGATCAAGATTAATATGCCTGCAATTGCTTCTCCAGGGCTTCTATACCTGCGAGGGAAAGCCAATGCAAGTCCAACACTTTTTGGGACTGGGTGGTTATGCCACTCCTAAATTCTAGCTGCTCCATCAGCTTGGCTAATAAATCTTATGTCATGTCCCTCAACCTGGCTTCTATCATTATGAAAGTGATATTCTCACCTCAATATTTGCTCTTTGTTTTATTTTCAACTTGTTCTGAACCTGGGTAGGAAAGGGGGTTGCTATTTATTGGATCCTTTTTTGTAGAACCCCACAATTTTAGTTACATCATCTAATTAAGCATTATGTAAATTGATGAGCTATGAATAGAGCTGTTGTTTTGACTGTTAACACTTTGGAAAGATCTGACAAAGGTACATCATTTAAAAAGGCTGTAGGTTTTAATATGAGCATGCCAACTGCAAAAGTTCATTAAAAATTGTAAAAAATCTAGAATAAGGCGTGTATAGTATCTCTCAAGGATCTTAAAATTCTCCCTTCATTTGAAAGAAACTGAAACAGGAACACATACATGATGCTTTAATGGTGTGCTTTTCACGACAGAGACGTAGCACTCCAAACAGCATGCCCAAAGGAAAAAGACTCTGACCTTCATCAAAAATGAGAATTTGCCTATTGATATGTTTTAAGTTAAACAAAATGTTTGAAGTGTATATGTATCATTTCTTATAATTTACCTCTTTAATCAACTTAAAAAAAATCCCTTCTGTACCAGATATCTTCTACTACAACTGTTGTTAAAAAGCTTTTTGAGGACGGGCAACAGTGGCTCAGTGACAAAGTTCTTGCCTGCCATGCCAGAGACCTGGGTTCATTTCCCGGTGCCTGCCCACACACGCAAAAAATAAAAAAGCTTTTTGACTTTTTTTAGTCTAGCAACCCCTTTGAGAATACAGTGATCAGATCCCCTCCTTCCCTAAAGCACACATGCCAACAAAGCCAAGTCTCACAGATCCCATGAAGCCTATCTTTGATTGAGCTCCATGAAAGGCTTCCCTATCTCTCCAGGCATTATTTGATGGTTAGAATAACATATGCCAACATTGCAGTACAGCTGTCAGATAAAATAAACGTAGCATAAGACTGTAGTAGAAATTTGTCCTATATTCCATATATATGACCTATATTCTGACATGATTATATGTAAAGGATGCAGTGCAGCTCCAAGTACCATATTTTAAGAGGAACATTAAAAATAACAAACAAGCTGGAATCCATTTAGAAGAAATGGCTAAGATAATGCAAGATACAGAAACTACTCCATAGAACCAAAGGCTGGGGAGGTTCAATTTGTGGAAGAATGTCTTCTGGGTGAATGATAACTATTTTTGACAATGAAAGGCTGGCATAACATGCAAACTGTTCTTTGTTGTTGTGGCAGGTTGAATGTGGACCATTGAAAGAAGCTACTCCCAAGCAGGCTTTCTGTGGTGATTTCTTCAGCTGGAGAGAGCACAATTCATTACCTAATTCAACAAGTATTTATAAAGAGCCTACTATCATCTCAATATGTTAGATTGCCTGTATCTTCCATGAGGCATGCACATACTTTAGGTCTGAAGAGCTGAAAAACTGAATGCATTAGGTTGTGGAGACTATTTTTGCTTTTGCTTGGTTAAGTTATATTTTAGTCTCCATTTTTCAGAAATTTACTTATGTATTTCAGTTAGGGGCTTCTGTAGTATTACTACATTGAATTTCTTAGAATTATATTCTTGGTTTAAGAGAATTTCTTGATTTGCTTCTCTCTTGGCAATCCTTAGGCACAATGATAAAACAGGCTAAATTTTCCTTTGGAAATCCATAATTTTTTTGACTTGCATGTTAACCTCTTTTTTTCTTCTCATGGAAATATTCCTGCAGGGAAACAAGAGGTTTATTCTTATTTTAAATATTTTAATTTGTGAGGGTAACTGGATAAAACAGTGCCTCTCCCACTCCCCTCCTGCTCCTTTCCCCCTATGTTTCTTTCTCTGACCTCCCCTCTTTTCCTGTAACTTGTGCCTAAATTCTTCAGGATTTTGGTAAGAACTCACTAGGCCACAAAAATTAAGAGTTTCAAGATGGCAGCATCTGCA
>PVIY010010081.1:0-70062 GCA_004026745.1 Myrmecophaga tridactyla | reverse complement strand
TGATCAGGTCAGCTGCCCGACGCTGTCCTCAGGACCATCCCCTTGCCCTTCCCACTCAGCCACCTGCAGCGTGTTGCCTTTTGTCTTCCTGCCTGTCACTCCTGGTCACAGGCATCACAAGCATATTTAAGGCACGAAGGGGGAGGCTCAGTGGCACGAAAGGCCTGCTGCAGGCAGCTCTCTCTGTGTCAGCCCGGGGAAGCCGCCCATAGGCCACTCCCGCCAACCCCTTCCTCGGACTTGTCCTTTCTTCATGGTGGCCTAGAACTCAGCCGCATACTCTCTCTTGCTGCAAAGGAAGCAGGGTTGATGGTTATTTGACAAAAGTCGATAGTTTTTTGACAAAAGGGACAGAATAACTGTTACTGGTCATCTCTGGGGCTGGACCTGGCATCCCTTTGAGCAAATACCAGGGAGAAGAGGGACGTAACATTGAATGCCAGCTCCCTCCAGTGCAGCATGGGTGAAACAAATATCTTCCATGCCTCAGTTTCCCCATCCATAAAACAGGGCTGCATAGGCTGAGCCCTCATCTTGGGTTTCACCCCTATGAACCTTTTTCTGCAAAGGCTAGACTAAACCGTACTTAAAATTAGGCCTAAGAGTCACCCCCCAGAGAACCTCTTTTGTTGCCCAGATGTGGCCTCTCTCTCTAAACTGACATGGAAGTGGACCCACGGCCCACCCCTGCCCCCCACGTGGGACGTGACTCCCAAGGGTGTAAATCTCCCTGGCAACGTGGGACAGAAATCCCGGAGTGAGCAGGGACCCAGCATCATGGGGTTGAGAAAACCTTCTTGACCAAAACAGCAAAGAAAGAAATGGGACCAAAATAAGTGTCAGTTGCTGAGAGATTTCAGAGTTGAGAGTTTATCCTGGAGGTTATTCTTATGCATAATATAGATATCCCCTTTTTAGTTTAAGGTGCATTAGTGAGACCAGAGGGAAGTGCCTGAAATTGTAGCGCTGTGTTCCAGTAGCCTTGTTTCTTGAAGATGATTATATACTGATACAGCTTTTGCAATGTGACTCTGTGATTGTGAAAACCTTGTGTCTGATGGTCCTTTTATCTAGGGTTTGGACAGATGAGTAAAAAATATGAATAAAAAATAAAGAAATAATAGGAAGCACAAAGATTAAAATTAACTGAGTAGATGAAAACACTAGTTGTCAGTGAGAGGGAGGGGTAAGGGGTTTGGGATGTATGAGTTCTTTCTTTTTTCCTCTTTCTTCCATTTTCTGGAGTGATGGAAATGTTCAAAAAAATGATCATGGTGATGAATACACAAGTATGTGATGATATGTGAGCCATTGTACACCATATATGAGATGTCTGTATGCTAAGAATGTTTGTATGTTATTTTACCAGTACGAAATACAGGGCTGCAAATCCCAGTGTTTGGGGGCTTGCTGGGAGAATTAAATGAAGGCGGGGTGTCCCATGCTGGGGCCGGGCCTGGTGCCTCGAGGACACTGGGTGATGGGGTTAGCACCCCAGCTGCTGGCTTTGTTTTGTGCTTAGATCTGGAGGCGCCGCCTCGTTCTTCACTCCTCCTCCTGCTTGTGCCCCCGCAGACTGTGCTGCAGGGTCTGGGGTCCGTGGCGGCCGTGGAGGAGCGCTCCCTCACAGGGACATGGGACGTGAGCCTGTTACGCCGCTGGCACTGGAGGACACAGACCCGCCCCTGCCGCAGAGGTGAGAGAGCCCTGGCCTGGCCGGGCCCCCAAGGCAGCCGGAGCTGCTCCACCAGTCCTGGGCTCAGTGAGAAAGCCCTTAGGCCTGGACGGCAGCACCCTGGGGGGTGAGGCTTCATGGGGCCAGGAGCACCCTGTATAGTAGCTGTGCCCCGAGCAGGGGCAAAGTGCAAGAGACCCCCTCGGAGCCGGAGTCCTGGCTGGAAGGGGGGCAGCCAGGGACCACCACCCCAGGGGGCCACAGCAGGCTGGAGGCAGGTAGGGAGTTGTCTGGGGGAGGCTGGGAGGAGACGTCCTGGGGCTGTGCTGGATGGGCCCCTCTGCTCCCACAGGCAGCTCCATCTCTCCCTCGCGGCCGCCAGGAGACTTTACTGTCACCGTCCACCCGAAGGAAATCCGCACGTTCTTCATCCATTTTCGGGAGGAGTGAACCCTCTGCAGACACCGGTGGCTCCAGGCCTGTCCCAGAGGCAGAACCGAATGCAGGACATGGAAAGGCAACATGGAGAGGGCAGCGAGGCCGAGTCCATAATTTGGAATAAGCTGCAGATCTGGCTGGCTAACTGAAGGAAATGATCATATTTGGAGTTTTATTTTTTATTTTTTTTAATAAAAATCAAATTAAAAGGACTGATTTCTTCCCATCCCCCCTCTGAGCCAGCACCCCTCTCACATATGTGACATATTCACACACGTCTTCGTTCATTTACAAAAGTCAAAACCAGGAAGTCCTATTGAAGGCAGAGTGCAACACCCAGCCTGCTCCCAAAACGTCTCTGCCACCTGGCCCCTGCTGGGTCTCAGGGAGGTGCAGGCTCATCAGTGTTCCCAAGGGCCTGTGTGCTGAGCGCCCTCATCTGCCTCCCGTGCTGGGAACCGCCCTGCAAGGTGCCCAGCTGTGCCCGCTGGGCAGGGGTGGAACCTGGAGCACCGGGCAAGGAAGATGCTTGTCCCAGGCTGCTGGATACAATGAGGCAGGGCTGGGACTGGAACTCAGACCGCAGAGTGTGTGTACCCCACCCGTGCCACAGAGGTGCTGCCTGCCAGGCCAGAAAGACACTGCAGCCGTGGTGTGGGTCCCCTCGAGAGACAGAAGCCACACAGCAGGTGAGAGGTAAATCAATATAAAGAATTAGTCACTGTGATGAAAGAGTAACTTTCACTCCCAGGTATCTGCCCAAGGGAATAGAAAACTTATGAACACACAAAGTCTGGCATGCAGATGTTCACAGTAGCATTATTTCACAATCGCAGCAAGGAAATGCAAATTAAAAAAAAAACCACAATGAGATCCCACTTCACACCCAGTAGGATGGCCAGAATCATGAAGGCGGAGTACAGCGAGTGCTGGTAAGGATGTGGAGAAATTGGAAACCTCCTATGTTGCTAAGACGAAGATGAAATAGTGCAGCTGCTTTGGAAATTAGTCTGGCAGTTCCTCAAATAATTAAACAGAGTTAACATTCGACCCAGCAATTCCACTCCAAGGCATCTGTTTTAGTCTCCTGGCTGCTAAGGCAAATACCATGCAATGGATTGACTTAAGCAATGAGAATTTATTGGCCCTTAGTTTTGAAGCTAGGAGTCCAAAATCAAGGCAGCTTCAAGGTGATGCTTTTTCGCAGAAGGCTGTGGCACTCTGGGGAAGGCTGCCGGAGACCCTGGATCCTTGGCTTTTCCTTCACATGGCAGTGCACGCGACAGCATCTTCTCCTTTTTCTTCCATGTTCCATTGACTTCCAGCTTCTGGCAGCTCCCTTTGGCTTTGTGGGTGTGTATGTGTGTGTGTGTGTGTGTGTGTGTGTCTGAATTTCATTCTGCTTATAAAAGACTCCAGGAATAACAGTAAAACCCATCCCGATTCAGCTGGCCATCCCTAAACTGAAGTGATCTCATCAAAGGGTCCTATTTGCAATAGGTACACAACCCCAGGAATAGATAAAGAACATGTTTTTCTGGGGTATATAATTCCAAGCCACCACAGTATGTACATCAAAACTTGCAGACAAGCGTTCAAACCAAAACAGGTACATGAAGGCTCATAGCAGCGTTCTTCATAATAACCAAAAAGTGGAAACAGCCTATATGTCCCCCAACAGGTGAATGGATAAATGAGGTATACCCACAAAAGGAATTAGTCAGGTGCTTGCTTCAGCAGCATGCATACTAAAATCAGAACCATCGGAGCAGATTGGCATTGCCGCTGTACGAGCATGACTTGGATATTCATTGTGCCAGTTTGAAACTATTAGGGACCCCAGAAAAGCCATGCTTTAATCCTGATCCAACTTGTGAGAACAGACCTGTTGTCTAGGGTGGGAAACTGATTGGGTTGTTTCCACGGAGGTGTGACACACCAGTTGTGGGTGTGGCCTTTTGAGTAGATGTAGATGTGACTCCACCCATTCAAGGTGGGGCTTGATTAGTTTACTGGAGTCCTTTAAAAGAGGAAACATTTTGGAGAAAGCTCAGAGCCAACACAAGACCCAGACGTTTGGAGATGCAGAAAGAAAATGCCCCTGCGGAAGCTGTTTGAAGCCAGAAGCCAAAGGACCAGCAGCCACGTGACCTCCCAGCTGACAGAGGTGTTTTGGACCCATTGGACTTAGTTTGCAAGCTGCTGGCATGCGATACCAGAAACACAACGGCTTTTAAAAAGAGGGGATTTACAACAAATGGTGCTGCCATAATGGGACAGTCACGTGGAAAAAGAATGAAGTGTGACCCCCACCCTACAGCATACAAAATAAATTTTAAAAGGGGGGGGGGTATTTATTAAGTTGCAAGTTTACAGCTCTAAGGTCGTGAAAATGTCCAAATTAAGGCAAGGTTATAAAAATGTCCAAACTGGCCTGGGGCTGCTGGCCACGCAGCAGGGGAGAGCAGGTGAGCAGCAACCCCAGGAAGGTGGGCTTGAAGCGAGAGTTCAGGCCAGGGTGGGGGCCCTTCAGAGCAGACGGGGTACCCGGGGCATTGATTTCCACGCCAGGAAATGTCATGGTCAGGTCAGGGCTGCAGAGGGACCTGGTGGGCCCGAGGAAGAGGCAGCTCCTCGGATGTCCCCGCTGGGCTGGACAGGGGCCAGAAACAGCACGACAGCCTCTTCCTCCTGCAGCGTCCTTCGGGCACCTCGACTGAGAAACGGGGCCTCCCGCTCGCGTTAAAGGAGAAAGACTTGTACCCTAAAGTATCCAGGCCGTTGGGGCCCAATGGGTTTCCCAGACTCGAGACTTCTTCAGATTTTAGAAAGATGACAAAGTTCACACCCTCCAGAAGGGCTGGGCACCTGTGATGAAACGTTCTGCAGTGGACACAGAGTTCCCGCTAACTGGGGTAAATAAACACCACGAGCTCCCTCGTATCCCTTCAACATCAGGTTGAATGAAATAAACCAGACACAAAAGAACAAATATTCCATGATATCTCTTATATGAAGTACTTAGAATAAGTAAACATTTCTTATTACTTAGTAAAAGTAATGACAGCAGAATCGTGGTGACCGGGGCAGGGAGGAGGGTGGGGTGTGAGCTTCTGTTTGGGATGATGAAAATATTCTGGAACTCTATAGTGGTGACGGTTACACAACATTGTCACTGTAAGCTTAATGTCACAGAATTGTATACCTAAAAATGATTAAAATAACTTTTATGTTATGTTTATTACAATAAGAAATTTACAGGCAATAGGTGTAGTAATAAAAATCACAGTGGAAATAAAATTTATTTTGAACTAAATAATAATGAAAATCCAATACCAAAAGTTGTGGGATCCAGCTAAAGCCATACCTGATCGGAAAATAAGATCTTAAGTATTAGAAAATGCAGCATAACTATTACAAGGTGTCAACAATAGGGTGGTATATGGGAATAAAAAGCACCTAAAAACTACAGACTATAGCTAACAGTTATATTTTAACATTCTTTCATCAACTGTAACAAAGTACCACACCCATGCTAAGGGTCAATAATAGGTGGGGAAACGGGTATGGGATTTTTCTTTTCAGAGTCATGAAAATGTTCGAAAATTGCTGTGTTGATGAATGCACAACTCTGCGATTATACTGAGAGCCGCTGGTTGTATCCTTCGGATGGAGTGTATCGTGTGCGAACATATCTCAAACTGCTTTATTAAAAAAAAAAAGTATTAATGAGTTAAAAGTCCAGCCTAAGAAGCTGAAAAGAGGACAACAGAATTAAACAAAGACAGAAGAAGGAACAGATGTTAACAATTAAGAGAAAACAAAGACATGACAGGGAGCAGGCCCGGATGAAAGCTGGGCAGCATGGGCTTTCTGCCCCGCCTACAACTGCCTCCCGAGGGGGCCCACACCAAGCTCACCCCAGGGAGGTGATGGGTTTTTTGCAATCCATGCAACTGGTGGGTTACCATTTCTTTTTATTCGTACGAAAAGCTTATGAGCTTTACCGCTGCTTCTGGTAAATCAAGAAAACTCAAAAATCGGGTTTTCGTTAATAACAACAAAAATATTAAAAATCTGAGAAAAGTCTGTTTGGTGTTTACTAAGCGTTTTTAGGACTTCTCTTAATCCTTAACTCTGCCTCATTCAAAACAGGGGCTTGGTTCCATTTAGCTAACTGGAAAACAAGCTGCAATTGTGATCACTGGGTCAAGAGGCCTGGGTTCAGTTCCTTCAAAACTGGTCGCGTGAAGTCAATATTAATGCAAACTCACTGCAGGGCAAGCTCTGCTCGGGGCGCTAGGGACCCAGCGCTGGGTAGGACGAGCCCCCGAAGGGCTCGGCTTAAAAGCAGACTAGGAAAAAAAGTCAGGGAAGCCTTTTTCGGTATAACTCAAGGTCTGGGTCCGGCAGGGCTGGGGCCTCGGGGTGGTCACACCAGGCTTTCTACCTTTGGGGTGTGGGCGACTCGTCTGGCTAAAGGATACCCAGCCACCCGTGACTGTGAGCCACGGAAGAAAATTAAACTTTAAACCGGCTAAGAGGGTGGCGTCGGGCTACTGCACCCAGGGGAAGGGGCCGCGAGCACCCTGAACTACACTGTTAGGTGGGCACCCCGCCTCTGGCCTAAGGAAAACAGAACTGACATCCTAGAGCGCGTATAGACCGACGCCCGAGAAGTCCTTTAGGAGAGGGACACGGGAAACTCGCCGAGAGGAAGAGAAAGGACCACAGCGGCGGGACGGGGGAAGAAGGAACATGCAGTGCGTGCGCGTGCGTGCCTGCGTAAGCACAGCCGCGGTGGCGGGGCCGCATCCTCCATTAGCCACGTGCGCGCGCCCGCACCTTTTCCCTACCCGCGGCGTGGCCGTAAAGGAGCACGGCCGTGCCGTAAAAGGGGCCGCAACCCGCAGAGCGCTGGTTGACGGCCGCGACTCCATTTTGTTCGCGCTTCTCTGCTCCGAAGTCGGTAGTTTCCTCGGCGTCTCTGAGGCGAAAAGTTTAAAAAGCATAAAAGTTTTGAAGAATTTTCTGGAACTCTGTCGACAAGCACAGTCGGTCTCCACCTGAATCTCTCCGATCGACGTCGATACAGCGGCTCTGAAGTAGCGGGAAAAAATGCGGCCCTTGGACATCGTCGAGCTGGCGGAACCCGAGGAGGTCGAAGTGCTGGAACCCGAGGAAGATTTTGAGCAGTTTCTGCTCCCAGTCATCAACGAGATGCGGGAGGATATCGCGTCTCTCAACCGAGAGCACGGGAGAGCCTACATGCGGAATAGGAGCAAGTTGTGGGAGATGGACAATATGCTCTTCCAAATAAAAACCCAGGTGGAGGCTTCGGAGGAGAGCGCTTTGAATCATCTCCAGAATCCGGACGACGGAGTCGAGGGTAGAGCGACGAAAAGATGCGAGAAGGCCGAGGAAAAGGCCAAAGAGATTGCGAAGATGGCAGAGATGTTGGTGGAGCTAGTGCGCAGAATAGAGAAGAGCGAGTCGTCTTGAAGGGGAAGCGACGGTAAGGCCGGCCGCCCGCGGGAGCCGGGTTGATGCTTTAAACTGGGTCACATCTCTCCGAGAAAAATTATTTTCTAGCCACCCACGTGAGGTGGAAGTTCAGAGGAAGGGAAGGATAAGAGCATGCTTGGCTTGTAACTTTGGCCCTAGTTGATACCATTTACGTTTGGGTAGTTTGGGTTTACTCTGGTAACTAGGGAAAATAAGTTGTGTATTTTTTTGTTTAGTTATTTTGGCTTGGTATGTGTTTGGTTGAAACCAGAGGTCCCCACCAGTAGACTAGAGACAGAGGAAGATAGAGTAAGCCTAAATATCACGAAGGGAACAGAAACAAACATTATAGGCCATCGAAAGGGGTGGGCGGGATACAATAGAGAATTACGAGAGATGTCTGCTTGGACAATTCCAAATTTTGCTAGCAGACTGGAAGGAGCAAAGTGGCATTCCAGAGGAGGTGGCACCCTTGCTGATTGAATTTATTGAGGGTTTTTGGTTGGTTTGTCCCCAGAATTAACCTCTTGATAAATTTCTCTCAATTGTGCTTTAGGATTACAGCCAATGGATTCTGGTCACCTGATGGAGATTGGCTGACACCCTGGAGAAGCTGAAACCAGAGAGCCTTTTGTTTTCTCTCTTTTTTCCTCTGTCTGCACTCT
This sequence comes from Myrmecophaga tridactyla, assembly GCA_004026745.1. NCBI lineage: Eukaryota > Metazoa > Chordata > Mammalia > Pilosa > Myrmecophagidae > Myrmecophaga > Myrmecophaga tridactyla. The sequence continues at coordinate 61,779 of PVIY010010081.1, read as the reverse complement.
GTCCTCAATTACACTACGTTTTTTGCTATGGTCTGTGTTTAATGACCTCAATATAAGTTGATTGTTAAATAGTTTTGTTTCTGGAAATAACTTCATTTGTAAAATGCTCGCACATAAGGGAATTAGGGCCTAGATTGTAAACTCTTGCAGCAGTGACATTTGTTCCTGGGCTTCAGTTGTTATTTCTAAATTTTGAGGTACTTTGCTCTTTGTTTGTGGCCTGGTAGCTCCGTGGAACTTTGGGTGTGTTTGTGACACCTGAGACTCAGAGTTGGAGCTCTCCAGCTCTGGAGGTACTCAAGGAGCTGCATTAATTCTGCAAGACGAGTCCATGCAGCAGCTGCTGAAGAAGCTGAAGAAGGGATCGGACTTCAACTGGGGATGTGTCTGGGCCTGATCTGGTTAGGCCTAAGGTAAATCAGAAGGCAGGGTGGAGGATGGTATTGTCTGTATTTGGGGACTTTAATTTCTGCATAAGACCAAAGGAGGAGAGATTTATTCAAATTTTAAATTTTCTGTCGCACACTATCTGGTGTAACCTGTCTAGTCACTTTCTTTGGACAACCTAACTCAGCTTTGACATGGAACCTAGATTAGGGGATGAGAACTTGGTATTCTGTGCAGGTTGATGTAATTAATTCCCTGATGCGTTCTGGGCATAAAATGAAAGAACTATTTGCAAAGTTCCTTGAAGGACTGGGAAAGGAAAGCAGAAACTGTATGCATTGGACCCTAAATTGGATAGAGAAGAGGCTGCCTCAAGGTTCACAAATTGTCCAGCTTATAAGTTCATTTGAATAACAGACCTGACTCAAGTATTTGAGGTCAAAACCCTACCTGTTAAAACAAACAAAAAACTTACTATGTTAATAAAAGTATCCATTTGCTTGAAAAGACAAGGCCTAAAAAGTTAATTCGTTAAGAAATGGTTGTTCTTTCAGCATGAAATTTTTCTTTGGTTGGTTGATGTTATCAAGTGGGCGATGAATTGCTTACTGTTTACAAGGCTCTCCGCGTGCTTCTGATGGTTGGGAATGATATGCTCTCCTCATGCTGCTGTGGGAATGGGGTGTGGAAAGAACAGGCTGTTCTTACTGTAGGAAGGAAGCTCATCTGATCCTGTGGTCCAGGCCCCTGCCTTCAGAGAACCAAAGTACCTGCAGTCATCTTTCATATACAGATTGGAGCATTTTCTACTCTAATCCTTGAATTAGGAATATGGGGATAAGATATGTTCATGGTGGGGTGGCATAAGACATAGAATAGAGGTGATGTGATGCCCCAACCCTCAGGATGAAGGTCTTATTCTCCCAGCTGCTGACAGACAGTTCTTGGTTAGCCCTCTAATGGACTGGTAGTATAAGGTCTCTATCCCTCTCACCACAATATGGGGCAACTTCGAAGGGCTTCTTAGCTTCCTGGGGGCGTGCTGAGACCTTCCTTGGGACTGTATCATAGCCCAACCTCTACCCAATGCTGCTTCCCTTCCCTTCCATTGGTATTAATCCCAGTAAATTTACCTGCATTTTAATCTTCATTTCAGAGTCTGCTTCCTGGGGAAGGAATCTGTTTGTAAAAGTACAAAGCGATAGAAAACTGTGTGTCACAAGCTCAGTACAGATACATGTCATGCATGTCTCAGGAGAACACTGAACCGGGAATCTAGGAAAGGTTTTTCAGAGCAGATGGTTCATGAACTTGGCCTTGAAGGATGAGTATAGCTTCCAAGATCAAGAAGAGAATGAAAAAGGGAACAGAAAAATGACAGGTTCCGAATCTTCAATGTGAGTTCCAGTAGTGGGGAGAAGTGGATAGGATGGAATTATGAACCAGGAAACAAAAATGCTGCATTTGTCTAAACTTAAGAAATTAACATTGCTACAATACTACTAACTAGATTGTAGGTATTACTCAGATTTCACCAGTTTTCCACTAATGCCTTTTTTCTGCTTCAGGATCCAATCCAGGATATCACATTAAAATAGGTGGCACAAAATTCAAAAACAAATAGGAATGAGCACACACACCCCCACCCTCCAGAGCGTTACTCTTCCAAAACAACCGTTACCAATTTCTTATATATTTTTCCAAATATGCATAACTTTCCCAAGTTTTTTTCTTTAAACATAAATGGTAGCATTCTAAATGCACTGTTACATTCTTTGATAGTTTTTTTTTCCCCTACTTAAAAATATAGCTTGGAAATCTTTCCCATCGCAGTATCTGGTTCTGCATTCTTTTTTATAGCTGCACAGTATCCATTGTTTAGTGATTTTTAAGCACATACAAGTTTGAAAACTACTGTCCTCAGTTCTTTTCAATAACTCCTGAATTGGTCGGTACTGCAGTGCAGCCACAGCTTTCCAAATTCCCCAGCTCCTGAAATCCTTCCTCAGCTTGCTGGCAGTTGGAGGAACAATTGAATAGTTTGCATTTTGCATTTTGTAAGTAAAGAATTTGATAGGAGCCATTCTGAGGGGCAGGGCTGTATAGTCATTTAATTGGGTCTGGCTGGGGTGACCAGATTGTTGGTTATAGAGCCACACATCCCTCTCAAGCCCCAGGCTGTCCCTTTCCTGGCTGTCCTGCAGAGGTCAGGTCATGGATAACTGCAGAAAGGCCAGTGGAGGGATGGTTTATTGGATGAGTTCCTGATAACTGCAGAGGCCACCTCAACCTGGAACCTGGGCAGGATTTTGGTGTTTCGGGTGTGATATGTCCTTCATAATCAAACTGTAGGAGGAAGCATGGGGACTGGGAGCATAGGGGCATCACCTAACCCAGGCTCGGAGATGACAAAAGGCATTCAGAAAGAGATGTATTGTGTACATCCATGAGAAATGGAGGTGGGTATATAGAATGTCCCAGCCCCACTGGTCCCACCCTTGGTCAGAATGAAGCCAGGGAGACCACATAAATTACTGCAGAGGCTTCTACATCTGTGGGCTCAGCCAGATGGACGTGGTAGAACTGGAACTGGCAACAGCCAAAGGCACGATCAGTGCTTTGGAGGAATGGCACTGATATCTGACTCCAGGTGAAAAGGGTTGCTGGAAAGAAGGGCTCCTAACGCTGCTGAAGATAAACTTCAGAGAGTGCCAGGCTGTCGTGGACCACGGGCTGGGAGATGGGAAACAGGACTTCCAGTCATCCTCCCACGTGTTCTGTTGTGTGAACTTGGGCAGATAACTGCCTGTCTGGTCCTCAGATTCTTTGTCCTTAAAACAAAAGGGTTGCACTGTCTAGTCTCTGAAGGTTCTTTCCAGCCCTCGCGTTTTGTTATGTCTAACATCCTAGTCACTTACAGAATGAAAGTTTTTCTGGGATAAAATTATGTGTGTGTGTAGGGGGGGTGGCTAGTGCTGTTCACCAAATAAATTCCAATTCTCTGCCTTCCAGAGAATTGTACTTCCTTGTCCCCCTTGCTGTGTGAAGTACGGCCATGTGACTAATTCTGGCCAGTAACTCATGTCCCATCCAAGTCTGAACACCCAGTGGGAGGCCATCAGCACTTTTCCCTCTTGGCACTGTGGTTGACCTGTCAGCCTGTGTTCCTGAGTCCCTTCAATGAGCTTCGTTCCTCTGCCAACCTATGATGGATATGTAATACAAGCAAGGAAATATCTTAGCTTCAAGCCACTGAGATTTGGGGATTGTTAAATGAATTAACCTAGACTAAGATGACTGATACAGTTATTTTCAAACCTTTCTTCTGTTCCTCTTGTTTGATTAAAAGTTTTTTCCTTCTAGTGAGGATACGGGCTGTGATTATGATCACATCCTTCTCAGGGACATTATCTAGTATATTATTTCCTGTCACACGTTCATTTGTAGCTGTTCACTTTCCCCTCAGTGAAGGATGGCGATCCAGTGGGAGGAGGTAGGATGACAGATAAGGAACGGCAGTGGGTAATCAGGATACCAGCAAGTGCTCCAAAGGAACAAGGCTTTGAATGAGAGGGAGAGCAAGGAGTCGTATGGAAGTAGCAGGGGGTAATGCTGACCCGGGGTCCTGACTCTGGGCATGTGGGGCATAGGAAAATGAGTAGTTTTCCTATAACAGGTCTGAGGAAGTAGGCACTATAATGTGGGGACAGTTAAGCATGGGGTGAGATGGGGTGGAGAGCAGAGACCAGTAAATTAAAACCTCTCGAGATTTTTAGCTATCGTTACCTCCCCATGCAACTGACTGGATGAAGACAGGAAGCACCCTGGCTTTTGAAGAAATTGTTGCCGACGAAATCCAAAGTTGGGTCTGCTAAAACCTGTTGCTGTTCGACACCTGAAGAAACTCCTGAGCCTTTGTACCTCCACCAGCAAGAAGCAGGCTACAGCTGGTGAACAGCTCCTAGGAGAGCACGCACTCCAAGGCGTGGCTCATGTTGGCCTGGGGGAGCCTGGAAGAAGGGAGGCAGGTGCTGAATGTATCACCCGGGGGCTTCTGCAACTTCTGTTGGTGGCCTTTCATCAAGCTGTGGTACACGGTGCTGTGTTTCCTGTTTCTCCCTTTTCTGGATGGGTGTTTTATGCAGTTGACCCTGTACCTGCTTTGTGCTGTGTGGACCTGCTTAGGACAGCTCAGAATATAGCCACTGCTTCCCCAGAGGGGGTGATCCAAGAGAGAGAAGAGTCTTTTCATTGTCTGATACCAGAAGTGATAGCCCATCACTAAAACAAATATTCTATTTGCTAGGAGCAAGTCCAGGTTATACTCCAGGAGGGGGGAATTAAGTTCCACCTCTTGGAGAGAGGAGTGGCAAAGAGTTTGTGGTTAGAGGGTTTCTTTTTTCTTAACTTTTTTATTGTATAGTATAACATATATACAAAACAAAGAAATAAACAAGCAATAGTTTTCACAGCACTCTTCAGCAAGTAATTTACAGGACAGAGCCCAGAGTGTGTCATAGTCTACCATATGAACCTCTCAGATTTTTCCTTCCAGCTGCTCCAGGAGATAGGTGGCTGGAAGGCTTAAATATTTTTTTTATCACCACAAACGCCTTTTTTTTCTCTTTTTTGTGAAAAATAATATATGTACAAAAAAGCAATAAATTTCAAAACACAGCACCACAATCAGTTGTAGAACATATTTCAAAGTTTGACATGGGTTATGATTCCACAATTTTAGGTTTTTACTTTTAGCCACTCTAAGATACTGGAGACTAAAAGAGATATCAATTTAATGATTCAGCAATCATATTCATTTGTTAAATCCTATCTTCTCTGTATAACTCCACCATCACCTTTGATCTTCCTATCCCTCTCTTTATGGGTTTCTGGGCTATGGCCATTCTGACTTTTTCATGTTGGAAGGGTCTGTCGCTAATATGGGGTGGGGAGATGAAACTATCTGATGTTCTGGAGAGGCTGGGCCCTCTAGGTTTCAGGACTTATCTGGACCAGGGACCCATCTGGAGGTTGTAGGTTTCTGGAAAGTTACTCTAGTGCCTGGAACCCATGTGGAATCTTACATATTGCCCTAGGTGTTCTTAAATTTTGTGTGTGTGTGTGCATGGTCTAGGAGTCAAACCCAGGTCTCCCACAGGGAAGGCGAGTATTCTACCACTGAACCGCCCATGTACCCATGGTTAGAGTTTTAAAACCACCACAACTACCACTATTATAGTCCAGTGATATGATGCTTTTGAGATAGATTCAAAATATAAATTACCAACACTGATAAAAGTTCAGCAAGCCTTCTAGAAACAAAATTAATGAATAAGTCAGAAGTGTTTCTATTCATCAGCAACAGAGCAAATATATTTTCTAAAAGTTACCTTTAATAACAGTTTTTTTAAAACTAGGAAAATTTTGGCAAAATATGTATAAAACCTTTATATATAAAATCATACAATTGTATTGAATTATATTAAAGAGCAACTAAATAGATTAACAAAATTAGTATTATAAATGTCAATTCTTCTCCTCATTGGTCCAAAGAGTCAGTGCAAGCCTTAGAAAGATCTCATCATGTTGGTCTGTATGATTGTTTTGGAGGAACTTGAAGACCAGTTCAAAATTTAAATGGACAAGCAAAAGTCCAGGAAAAGCCATGACATTCCTAAAAATCAGCCAGGTGGGAGGACTTTCCCTACTCTATGAGATATCAATACTTATTATAAAAGTAATTAGTAATCAAGTCAGTGTAGTAGTGGCCCAGAGATAGATAAGTAGGCCAATAGAGTAAACAGTCTAGGCCCAAACACAGGCTAATGTGGAGACTTGATGTATGACAGTTGTTACATTGCAGACCAGAAGCATCGGATGAGATACACAGGAAGTAAGGCTTGGACAACTGGCTAAGAAATTGCAATTACATCCTGCCTGAAAACACCCCAAAAACCATTTCCACGTGGATTAACCACAGAAATGAAAAAAACAAATGGTAAATATTTTAGAAGAGAATGTAAAGGAACATTTTTTTATAACCTCAGGGTCAAGAGGGATTCTCAAATCAAAATACAAATCATGAAAGAAGAACTTGATATTTCGACCTTGTTAAAATTAAAATCTTGCATTTATCAAAGGAACTATTAGTAAAGCGAAAAGTTGAGGCACAAACGTTCTAATAGCTTCATAACTTTTCTGCAAATCTAAAACTGTTATAAAAGATAAAGTATATTTTGAAAATAAAACTTGACCCACAATTGCGAGAAGCTATTTGCAACACATGCCCTGGATCCCACACACTCTTGTTGGATATCTATGCGGTAAGTTTGGATTGTGCCCATCAAACAGAAGGAGCTTCCACAAATCCTTGCTGTATAAGTTCATCTCCAATCCTGGCTTTCTCTGAAATGGCTGACTGGTTCCACATTTGGCAAATGTGGGGCACCATTCTCTGGGGTCTCCCTTCCTGGAAACCCAGAATTTTCCAGAACATCAACTTCTGGTTTCTTTGTACCCAAAGTTCAGTTCTGAATTTATCTCTTTCCTCTCACATTTCACTATAAGCTGCAAGGAGAAACCAGGCTGCACTTTCCACATTTAATTTGGAAATCACTTCTGCCAAATCTCCAATTTCATGCTTTTAAAATCTGCCTTCCAGCCAAAGCCACTAGTCAATTTTTCCTGATTACCTATCATTTTTAAGTAAGGATCACCTTCCTTCCAGTTTGCAATAACACATCTCATTTCTGTCTAGAGTTTTCAAAGATATCTTTAGAGTCACATTTCTACCAACAGTCTCTTCGAAGCATTCTAGGCCTTCTGTATCAAGCTCCTCACAACTCCTCCAAAATCTTCCCCTTATCCATGTAAAAAAACGTTCCAACATGTTTGGTATTTGCAAATGGCAGCAGCACTCCACTTCTCCTGTACCAAAATCTGTTCTAGTTTGAAAGCTGCTGGAATGCAGTATACCAGACATGGAATGGCTTTTTAAAAGGTGAATTTAATAAGTTGCAAGTTTTCAGTTCAAAGGCTGTGAAAATGTCCAAATTAAAGCAAGGCTATAGAAATGTCTCATGTAAGGCATCTAGGGAAAGATACCTTGGTTCAAGAAAGCCAATGATGTTCAGGGTTTCTCTCTCAAGTGGAAAAGCATGTGGCGAACGTGGCGCATCTACTAGCTTTCTCTCCAGGCTTCTTGTTTAATGAAGCTCCCCCAGGGGCATTTTCCTTCTTCAGCTCCAAAGGTCTCTGGCTGCATGGGCTCCCGTGGCTCTTGTGGCTCTCCAAAATGCCTCCTCTTTTAAAGGATTCCAGTAAACTAATCAAGACCCACCTGGAATAGATGGAGTCACATCTCCCTCTAATCAAAGGTTAATACCCACAATTGGGAGTGTCACATCTCTGTGGATATAATCTAATCAGGTTTCCAACCTATGAAACTGAATGGGGATTAAAAGAAAGGGCTGCCAGGGAGAGTTCTGGGAAGATGGCAGAATACGACAGGTCGAGTTCACCGCTGCTCCAAGGAACAGCTAAAAAAGGGACAGGAAGGCGACTGAGACGGCGATTCCAGGGTGTAAGTAACCTAGGAGGGTTTTTTACACTACATAGGGAGGCCCTGGTTCCAAACGCTGAAGAACCGAGAAGCAGAGAACCGGAGACCGTCCAGTTGGTGCAAATACCCTAATGCGCCCCTTCCAAACGGAAGCCCGGAGCCCTCAGCAGTGCACAGGCGGGGAGCCAGGGACTAGGAAGTAAGCCAAGCCATGTTCCTTGAACGCGCTACCCTTACCGGAGCGGCCCTCCGGCCCGCGACTCACCCCACACCCTATGCGCCTGAACCCCATCATCCACCCCCAGTCTCCGGGCTCCAAGCGCCCCGACCCTGACAACCGCTTGGGCATGTACCCGCCCCACACCCCAACCTCAAGTGCGGGTATGCCTACCCGAGCCCAACCCACCTCTCCTGCGCAAGCGCAGTCTCGCCTCACCCCCTGAGCCCTACCTCCCCCTCCCTGCCCTTAGGCTGTGGACAGCGCATAAAGGCTGTGGGTGCACACCTCCATACCCAGGCTACACCCACCCCAGGCCATACGCAGTCGCGCAGCCCCCCTCGGCCGCCCCCCCCCCACTCTGCACATGTGTACATCAGTTTATGGCCCTCCCAGAGCTGCACATGCGTGTGATCCCAAGTCACACCCACCCTCTCCCAGCTCTGGACAAACTCTGACCTGTGCATCCGGGCCACACCCACAGGTGCCACTCAGGCCCGCTGCCACTGAGCTCTGCACGCATGCACCCCACCCCCTAGACTAGCACACCCCCTAGACCGGCCCCACTCCACAGACCCGAGCGCCCGCACAGCCACATCCCACATCCTCCCTGCCACCAGGCACCCATGCATTTGTGCGCTAACTTCTTCCTTTTTTTTTTTTTTAATATTTTTGTTAATAAAACAACATTCAAACATACATTCTTACCATACAGACATTCCATACATGGTGTACAATCAATGGCTCACAATATCATCACATAGTTGTATATTCATCATCATAATCATTTTTTTGAATATTTGCATCACTCTAGAAAAAGAAAGAAAAAAGAAAAAACTCATACATGCCATACCCCTCACCCCTCTCTCTCTCATTGATCACTAGTATTTCCATCTATCCAATTTATTTTAACCTTTGTTCCCCCTGTTATTTATTTCTTATCCATATTTTTTACTCATCTGTCCATATCCTAGCTAAAACGAACATCAGACACAAGATTTTCACAATCACACAGCCACGTTGTAAAAGTTATATCATTATACAATCATCTTCAAGAAACAAGGCTACTGAAATACAGCTCTACAGTTTCAGGTACTTCCCTCCAGCCACTCCAACACACCATAAACTAAAAAGGGAATATCTGTGTAATGCATAAGAATAACCTCCAGGATAACCTCTTAATTCTGAAATCTCTCAGCCACTGACACTTCATTTTTTCTCATTTCTCTCTTCCCCTTTTTGGTCAAGAAGTTAGTCTCAATCCCTTGAAGCCGGGACCTGTCTCATCCCGGGATTTCTGTCCCATGTTGCCAGGGAGGTTTTCCCCTCTGGGAGTCATGTCCCATGTAGAGGGGGAGGGCAATGAGTTCACTTGTCATGTTGGCTTAGAGAGACAAAGGCCACATCTGAGCAACAAAAGAGGTTCTCTGGGGGTGATTCTTAGGCCTGATTTTAAGTAGGCTTAGCCTATCCTTTGCAGAAATAAGTTTCATAGAGGTGTAAGAATAAAGTTAAGTTTAGCTTTCACACAAAATGGCGCAGGATGAGAGAAACGGAATTCACTAAACAAAGGGGTGCAAGACAGCTCAAACTGGTCTAGCAGGCAGGGAAAGGAGAGGGCCTCTAACGCAAGCCTAGAATTGGCGCCGAATCCTTATATGGGTAAAAACAGGTTTAAATAAAAATCAACCAAAGTCGCTGGAATGTAAAACGTAATCAAAAGTGGACACTGCAGGAAATTTGAAATAGCTAAGCTGCTCAGATAGGCTGCAACCTCTGGAGTAGACAATCAATGGAGAAACAGGGGAGGGACCTGTGTGCTAGGCATAGGGGATAAATATCACAGGTTTCGGTTGCCTGGCACACCGACCACCATATTTTTGGTTGTGCATTGTTCTTGTAAGATTGTGAATTAATTCTTTTCTTCTCCACACTCAGGTGAATGTTTATTCTCTTTCAGGTATAGCTATCTTTCTAACAACTTTGGGGGTCCATCTGGGATCTGAGGCTTCAGATGGGGACCCCTGAGTAGGACAAAGAGAAGGCGTGCCCAGCTGATGGGACAGTTTCAGACTCCAGCATTGGGGGCCCTCCTCCAGCAGCTAGAAGGACCCGAGACCGGACACTTAGATCCACCAATCGTGAATGAGGAAAAGGGGAAGGAGAAACTGCCTCATAGTGACTAGTCAACTCCATGCACGGACCCAGGTAAGATAAAGGACTATTAAATACTGCCTTGATGGTCGGGAAAGGATTCTGATGAGTCTGAGGTTGAGTGTGTGTCTGAGATGCGCAACATACTGTGTGAACAAGTGCAGAGTCTCAATTCACGGATCCCTTCTCCTGCAAGGGAAAGGGCTGAAGACGGACAAAGGGAAACAGTGTTGAGAGAAAGAAATCCAGGCGAGACTCAGAATGGGTAATGGAGGCAGTCAGCCAGCCAGGGAAAAAGGGAAGGGGGTACCTGTGGAGTCCCCTGGGGACATTCCCCTGGATAGTCCATTAGGGAGAATGTTAAAATATTGGACAGATAGTGTCAGACCAAGGGAAAGGACAAAAAGAAAATGGTTAAATATTGTTGTCACGTGGACAAAAGAAAGCATTTTGCTGCGCAATGTATTCAGGCCAAAATACGTGGCAGATGAGAACTGACTTTGTGCTGACCTCGTGCTTTATGTTAATGAAAAGAAGTCCTTCTCCAAAGAGGAGTCTGATTATGCTATGTGTTGGCTAAAGGGAAGGGGGACCACATTTTATCCTGTAAAGATCAAAACCCCAGAACCAGAGACTAAATCTTTAGAAACTAAAGCCTGGGACCCTTTATTGAGCCTTCCCCTGCCCTATGCTTCTCCCCTGGGGCAGGGACTGTTGGACCCTGAAGGCCCAATGGAACTAACCCAAGTTTCCCCCAGGGAGCCAGAGGGCCAATCAGGGCCAACTGCTTCACCTGTTGCAACCCACCAACAATTGAGGAAAGAGTTGGAACAGTGTAAAAAAGATATACAAAATTTTCCATTTCTAGGGGCACCTGAGGACAAAAGAGTGAAAGAACATAGACCTGTTGAGTCCTATTACCTATGAGGGAAGTGCCTATTGGGCCAGGGGAAATCACTTACATAAATGCCCCATTAATGAGTATGGAAGTAAGGAACTTTAAGAAAGAGATGAAATTATTAATGGACGATCCAGGGAGCTAGCCGAACAACTGGATGAATTTTTAGACCCCAGTTTATATGCCTGGTCTGAGCTTATGTCCATATTGAATATATTCTTTATGGGAGAAGAAAGGGGAATGGTGAGGAAGGCAGCTATGAAAGAATGGGAGAGACAGCACCCATTCTGACAAGGGGTGATGGCAGCAGGGCAAAAATTCCCCAATGTGTTATTCCCAATTGGAATAATAATGATCAGGAAGCCAGGGCACATATGAGGGATCTTAGAGACCTCATCATACAAGGGATAAAATTGGCTATACCCAAATCTCAGAACTTAAATAAGGCCTTTGAGGTGACTCAAGGGAAAAATGAGACTCCCACTGCTTACCTGCACAGGTTGAGGGACCAGGTAAGGAAATACTTAGGAATGGACCCTGATAGTCTGTTCTAGTTTGCTCGCTGCCGAAATGCAATATACCAGCAACAGAATGGCTTTTAAAAAGGGGGATTTAATAAGTTGCTAGTTTACAGTTCTAAGGCCAAGAAAATGTCCCAATCACAACAAGTCTATAGAAATGTCCAATCAAAGGCATCCAGAGAAAGATCCCTTGGTTCAAAAAGGCCGATGAAGTTCAGGGTTTCTCTCTCAAGTGAGAAGTCACATGGCGAACAGTCACAGTTTCTCTCTCATCTGGAAAGGAACATGGCGGATACAGCATCATCTGCTAGCTTTCTCTCCTGGCGTCCAGTTTCATGAAGCTCCCCAGGAGGCGTTTTCCTTCTTCATCTCCAAAGGTCACTGGCCTGTGGACTCTCTGCTTAGCGGTGCTGCAGCATTCTCCACTCTCTCAGAATCTCCTCATTCTCCAAAATGTTTCCTCTTTTGTAGGACTCCAGAAACTTATCAAGACCCACGCAAATAGGTGGAGACATGTCATCACCTAATCCAGTTTAACAACCACTCTTGATTAAATCACATCTATAGGGAGATGCTCTGATTACAGTTTCAAACATACAGTATTGAATAGGGATTATTCTGCCTTTACGAAATGGGATTTAGATTAAAACATGGCTTTTCTGGGAGACATACATCCTTTCAAACCAGCACATAGTCCTATGGCCAAAGGTTTGCTAAAGATCAGCTACATAAAGGGGTCTTGGTAAGACATTCAGAAAAAGATCCAGAAAATAGAAGGGTGGATGGATAAAGCACTAGAAGAGTTATTGAGAGAGTCTCAGAAAGTGTTGTGAGAAGGGAAGAGGAGAAGCAAAAGCAATAAGCTAAAGTGATGGTGAACACAAGTGACCACATGGTCAGAAAGAGGTTAGAGATAAAACAGGGAAGAGGCAGGCAGAGGTGGGATAGAGGAGCAGTGTGGGCCAGAGGGGACAGAGGAGCGAGAAGGGCACAGGAGTCGGCAGGGTGTTATCGCTGCGGGAGACTTGTCATTTCAGAAGGGAGTGCCTGCGTTCAAAGGGAGGTCGGGGACACCCATGATGGATTCTGAGGATTGGGGGTGCCTGCGTTCAACACAAGGAGGTCGGGGACACCCATGATGGATTCTGAGGATTGGGGGTGCCTGCGTTCAACACAAGGAGGTCGGGGACACCCATGATGGATTCTGAGGATTGGGGGTGCCTGTGTTCAACACAAGGAGGTCGGGGACACCCATGATGGATTCTGAGGATTGGGGGTGCCTGCGTTCAACACAAGGAGGTCGGGGACACCCATGATGGATTCTGAGGATTGGGGGTGTCTGCGTTCAACACAAGGAGGTCGGGGACACCCATGGAGGTCGGGGACACCCATGATGGATTCTGAGGATTGGGGGGTCGGAGGCTCCTCATCTCAGGAGCCCACCCAGGAGCCTTTGGTAAATCTGAAGGTGGGCACATATCAGGAAGAAATTACATTTCTGAAGATGGGTGCATATCAGGAAGAAATTACACTGGGCAGCTCCATTTTCTATGATCCACATTCCAGAGGGGATCGAATTCTCTGGTAGCTCCCTCACAGTTTCAGGGTAAAAGGGGAAGGATTGAAAGTCCCCATTTTCAAGCCTACTAATATCTGTTGGGAAGATAGCCAAATTATAAGGCCCCTGCTGTACATTCCAGAAGCTAGGAGTAACTTGTTGGGAAGGGACCTGGTAGTATGCATGGGACTGGAAGTGAAGGTCAGGGATGGTCAAATAGAAGTTGTTTTAGCCTTGCTTACCGAGGAAGATGAGAAGGACATCCAAGAAAAGTGTGGGTGAGGGAAAATGGGGGAGGGGTGAAGGGGGGTTGCAGTTCCCCAAATCAAAATTAAAATAAAAAAGGAAGGGGAGATGGTTTGTCAAAAACAGTATCCCATCCCACTGAAAGGGAGATAGAGACTTCACCCATCATTGAAGCTTTCCTTTAGGATGGGCTCTTGGAAACCTGCATGTCCACTCTCAATACTCCCATCTTACCCATCCAGAAAGCAGATGGCAGTTGGAGGATGGTACAGGACCTGAAAGCCATCAACTAAATTGTTCAAGTTAGACACCTTGTGGTCCCTAAACCTTATACTCTCCTTAGTAAGATTCCCTACTGTCATGATCAGGGACATGTGTCAACTTGGCCAAGTTGTGATACTTGTTTATCTGGTTGGGCAAGTGCTGGCCTGTCTGTTGCAATGAGGACATTTCATAGAATTAGATCATGATCACGTCAGCTGCATCCACAGCTGATTCCATTTGTAATCAGCCAAAGGGGAGTGTCTTCTGCAGTAAGTGATGCTCAGTCTAATCACAGGAAACCTTTTAAGGAGGACTCAGAGGAGACAGGCTCCATTCCTGCTTCGGCTGGTGAGCCTCTCCTGTGGAGTTCATCCAGACCATCCATCAGAGTCGTTGGCTTCACAGCCTGCCCTGTGGATTTTGGACTCTGCATTCCTGCGGTCACAAGAGACACTTTTATAAATAGTATATTTGCAAGTGTACCCTGTTGATTCTGTTTCTCTAGAGAACCCTAACTAATACACCTACCATCATAAGTGGTTCAGTGCAGTACATCTGAAGGATGCCTTTTGGGCCTGCCCACTTGATCCAGAAAGTAGAGGCTTGCTCATCTTTGAATGGGAAAATTCCTTCACTGAAAGGAGGCAGCAATATAGGTGGACAGTCCTACCCCACAGCTTCACAGAATCCCTCAATCTCTTTGGGCAGGAACAAGAGAAAGTGTTGGAAAGATTTTTGATCCCACCTAATAGCACCCTTTTACAATATGTAGATGATCTGTTAATATCAGGTAAAGAAAAACAGGCAGTTACCCAAAGCTATAAAGCACCTGTTGAACTTCCTGGGAGACCAAGGGCTAAGGGTATCAAAAAGTAAACTACAGTTTGTGGAAAAGGAAGTTATATACTTGGGCCATCTCATAAGTGAAGATAGAAGGAAAATAAATCCAGAATTCAGGCCATAATTGGATTACCTCTCTCCAGGTAAAGAGGGAACTAAGGAAATTCTTACAATTAGTAGGGTATTGTAGGTTGTGGATAGATTCTTATCCTTCTCAAACTAAAGGACTATACCAAAAAATGTTACAGAAAGAGTCTGACAAATTAGAATGGAGGGAAGGGGAAGTGGGAGTTTTAGAAAGACCCAAAAGGGCATGGGCACAGGCTCCTGTTCTGGCTTTTCCCTCCCTTGAGAAGCCTTTCCATCTGTTTGTTACAGGAGGTAAAGGAGCAGCCTTAGGGGACTAACCCAAACCTGGGGAAGCCAAAGGAGACCTGTAGTCTTCCTTTCTAAAATTTCGGACCCTGTCTCCAGAGGATGGCCCGGGTGCATTCAGGCTATTGTGGCAACTGCTCTCCTAGTAGAAGAGAATAGGAAACTGACAACTTGATAAATGAATGAGACCTAGCAGACATATATAAGTCATTGAACCCCCAAACACCGGATATAAATTCTCTAGTGCTCCTGGAACATTCTCCAGGATAGATCATATGCTGAGGCACAAAACAGGTCTTTATAAATTTAAAGACACTGAAATTATTCATAGCACTTTCTCTGATCACAATGAAATGAGCTGGATATAAATAACCACCGAAGAATGAGAACTTTCACAAATATATGGAAATTAAATAACACACCCTTAGACAACCAGTGGGTCAAAGGAGAAATTGCTAGAGAAATCATAACTATCTGGAGACTAATGAAAATTAGAATACAACATATCAGAACTTAAGGGATACAACAAAGGCTGTGCTGAGAGGGAGATTTATTGCCCTAAATGCCTATATTAAAAACAAGAGGGATGCATGGGTGACTCAGTGGCGGAAGCTTGCCTTCTTGTGGGAGCTGGGTTTGATTCCCAGACCATGCACACCACCACCCCCTTAACTGCTCACCTGGAAGAACTTGAGAAAGAACAGCAAACTAACCCCAAAGCCGATACAAGAAGATAAATCACAAAGCAGAGTTAAATGAATGGGAAACCAAAAGAACAATAGAAAGAATCAATAAAACCAAAAGTTGGTTCTTTGAGAAAATCAATAAAATTGATGGGCTACTAGCAAAGCTGACAAGGAAAAAAAAGAGAGGATGCAAATAAACAAATCATAAATGAGAAGGGGTGTGTTACCACAGTCCGTGAAGAAATAAAAGAAATCATAAGATGATACTATGAACAGCTATATGCCAACAAACTACACAACTTAGATGAAATGGACAAATTTCTGGAAACACACAAACAACCTACATTGACTCAGGAAGAAACAGAAGATCTCAACAAACCAATCACAAGTAAACAGATTCAATCAGTCATCAAAAAGCTTCCCACAAAGAAAAGCCCAAGGACAGATGGCTTCACAGGGGAATTTTATCAGACATTCCAAAAAGAACTAATGCCAATCTTGCTCAAACTTTTCCAAAAAATTGAGGAGAAAGAAACACTACCTAACTCATTTAATGAAGCTAACATCATTTTAATACCAACACTGGGTAAAGATGCTATAAGAAAGGAAAACTGCAGGCCAATCTCCCTAATGAACATAGATGCAAAAATTCTCAACAAAATACCAGCAAACCGAATCCAACAACACATTAAAAGAATTATACACCATGACCATGTGGTGTTTATACCAGGAATGCAAAGTTGGTTCAACAAGAAAATAAATTAATGTAATACAGAACATTAACAAACTGAAAGGGAAAAATCACATAATCGTCTCAATTGATGCTGAAAAAGCATTCGACAAAGTTCAACATCCTTTTCTGATAGAAACATTTCAAAAGATAGGAATCAAAGGTAATATCCTCAATATGATAAAGGGCATATATGAAAATGTGATAACCAGCATCATAATCAATGGAGTGAGATTGAAAGCTTTCCCCCTAAGATTGGGAATGAGACAAGGATGCCCTCTGTCACCACTATTATTCAGCATTGTACTAGAAGTTCTAGCTAAAGCAATCAGTCGGGAAAAAGAAATAAAAGACATCCAAATTGGAAAGGAAGAAGTAAAACTTTCATTATTTGTAGGGGACATGATGCTGTACTTGGAAAATCCTGAGAGATCTACAACAAAGTTACCTGATCAGCAAGGTGGCAGGATATGAAATTAATGTGCAAAAATCAGTAACATTTCTATACACAAGCAAAGACCTAACTGAGGAGTCAGTTAAGGAAAAAAATTCCATTCAAAATAGCAACTAAAAGAATCAAGTACCTGGGAATGAACTTAACTAGGGATGTAAAGGACTTGTACACAGAAAACTACATAACATTGCTAAATCAAGAAATCAAAGAATATCTAAATAGATAGAAAGACTTTCCCTGCTCATAGATAGGAAGGTTAAATATAGTTAATATGTCAATTCTACCCAAATTGATCTCCAGATTCAACACAATACCAATCAAAGTTCCAACAACCTACTTTGAAGACTTGGAAAAGCTAATTACCAAATTCATCTGGAAGGGAAAGAGACCCTGAATAGCTACAAACATCCTCAAAAAGAAGAACGAAGTGGAAGGATTAACACTTCCTGATTTAAAAACTTATTTTAAAGCCACAGTGGTCAAAATAGCATGGTGCTGGCACAAAGAAGTATTGACCAATGGAATTGAATCAAGAGTGTAGAAATAGACCACCAAATCTATGGTCAACTGATTTTTGACAGGGCTCCCAAATCCTCTGAACTGAAACAAAATAGTTTTTTCAATAAATGGGCATGGGAGAACTGGATATTAATAGCTAGAAGAATGAAAGAAGACCCTTACCTTATACCCTATACAAAAGTTAACCCAAAGTAGATCAAACACCTAAATATAAGAACTAGCACCATAAAGCTTCTAGAAGAAAATGCAGGGAAACATCTTCAAGACCTAGTAATAGGAGGTAGCTTCCTAAACTTTACACCCAAAGCACAAGCAACAAAAGAAAAAATAGATAAATGGAAACTCCTCATATCAAATACTTCTGCACCTCAAAAGACTTTGTCAAAAAGGTGACGAGGCAGCCACCTCAATGGGAGAAAATGTTTGGAAATCACACATTGGACAAACGTTTGACATCCTGTATACATAAAGAAATCATACAACTAAACAACAAAAGAACAAACAAACCATTATAAAATGGGCTAAATATATGTATAGGATTTTTCTGAAGAGCAAATACTGAGGCTCAAAAGCACATGAAGAGATGCTCATTTTCAGAGCTATAAGGGAAATGCAGATCAAGACCACAATGAGATACCACCTCCCATCTATAAGAATGGCTGCTGTTAAACAAACAGGAAACTACAAATTTTGGAGAGGATGTGTAGAAACTGAGGCACTTTTGCACTGCTGGTGGGAATGTATAAAGGTATAGCTGCTATGGAAAACAGTTTGGTGGTTTCTTAGGAAACTAAATATAGAGTTGCCCTATGACCCAGCAATAGCACTACTTGGTATATACCCAGAAGAGATGAAAGCAGTGACATAAACAGACATATGCACACTGATGTTCATTGCAGCATTATTCAGAATTGCCAAAAGATGCAAACAAGCCAAATGTCCATCAACAGACAAGTGGATTAACAAAATGTTGTATATACATACTGTGCTGGTTTGAAAGGATGTATGTCCCCTAGAAAGGCCATGTTTTAATCTAAATCCCATTTCACAAAGGCAGAATAATCCCTATTTAATGCTGTATGTTTGAAACTGTAATCAAATCATCTCCCTGGAGATGTGATTTAATCAAGAGTGGTTGTTAAACTGGATTAGGTGACGACATATCTTCACCCATTTGGGTGGGTCTTGATTAGTTTCTAGAGTAAATGAAGGAGATTCAGAGAGAGCAGAGCAGAACAACATAGCATGAGAAGCAGAGTCCACTAGCCAGCAACCTTTGGAGATGAAGAAGGAACATGGCTCCCAGGGAGCTTCATGAAACCGGAAGCCAGGAGAAGAAGCTAGCCAATGACGCCATGCTCGCCATGTGTCCTTCCAGCTCAGAGAGGAACCTTGGCCGTGTTCACCATGTGCCTTTCCAGATGAGAGAGAAACTCTGACTGTGTTTGCCATGTTCCCTTCCCCTTGAGAGAGAAACCCTGAACTTCATCAGCCTTCTTGAACCAAGATATCTTTCCCTGGATGCCTTTGATTGGACATTTATATAGACTTGTTTTAATTGGGACATTTTCTCAGCCTTAGAACTGTAAACTAGCTACTCATTAAATTCCCATTTTTAAAAGCCATTCTTTTTCTGGTATATTGCATTCCAGCAGCTAGCAAACTAGAACAGATTCTGGTATCGGAGAGTGGGGTGCTGCTGCAGTTTACAAATACAAACATGTTGGAACAGCTTTTTAAATGGATAAGGGGAAGATTCTGGAAAAGTTGTGAGACGCTTGCTAGAGAAGGCCTAGAATGCTTTGAGGAGACAGTTGGTAAAAATGTGGACTCTAAAGACACTTCTAATAAAGACTTAGACCGAAATGTAGCATGTGTTATTATAGACTGGAAGGAAGACGAGCCTTGTTTTAAAATGGCAGATAATCTGGCAAAATTGACTAGTGGTTTTGGCTGGAAGGCAGATTTTAAAAGCCATCAACTTGGATATTTAGCAGAAGAGATCTCCAAATTAAATGTGGAAAGTACAGCCTGGTTTCTTCTCACAGACTACAATGAAATGTGACAGGAAAGAGATAAGCTGAAAACTGAACTCTTGGGTGCAAAGAAACCAGAAATTGATGTCCTGGAAAATTCTGGGCTTCCAGGAAGGGAGACCCCAGAGAATAGTGCTCCGTGTGAGGATTTGGCCAGATGTGGAACCAGTCAGCCATTTCAGGGAAAGCCAGGCTCGGACATGGAGTTGTCCAGGAGGGGTTTGTGGAAACTCCTTATGTCTGATGGGCATGATCCAAGGCTACTGCATAGAAAGCCAACGAGAGTGCTGTGGGACCTCTATAAACAGAGCCACTGCCAGTCTGAACTGGGAGGTTCAGAGAAGGGACACATTGGAGGAAAAATAACTTCAGAGGCAAAACCATGGAGGCTGGGGTCTGAAGTCAAGAAGCCTCAGGACAGGAGAGAGGACCCACCCAAGCCCGTGGAGAGGGTGAGTTTGCCCCGAAGGCAGAGGACGGGCCTTCCACCTCGTGGCAGTGGAAGAGTCATGCCACCTCAGGCCTTGGAGAGAAAAAGTGAAGCACATTCCTTGGGGGTTGGGGAGAGCCTGGCTGCCCCACGTGGAGGGGCTGAGCGTGTGCCCTGGAGCTGGCAAAGAGCCCGGGTGCAGCCCTAATGTTTGGAGAGGGTGGAGCTGAGAAAAAGCTTGTCTCCCCAATGTCCCCCAAGGTTGTATTCAGAGAGAGGCAAGCCACTGTGTAGGCCCTTGGAAAGGGTGGGACTGCCGCTTTCAGAAGCCCCGAGGATAAATGATTCTCAGACTTTGAAATCTAAAGGACTTTGCCCTGCGGGATTTTGAAACTGTATGGGTCCAGTGACCCCTGTGTTTCTTCCTCCCTATGGAAATGGGAATATGTACCCTATGACTGTCCCTCCTTTGTATGCTGGCAGCAAATAACTTGTTCTGAATTTCACAGGACCAGAGCCAGAGGACAATTTTGCCTTAGAACAGATCATGTCTGTAACTAACTTTGATAGGAGTTTGTACTGTTTCTAACTTTGTATTTCATTTGTATTGCTACTGAAATGGTTTAAGGATTTCTGATATTGTTATGAAATTAATGTATTTTGTGTATGGGAAAAACATGTCTTTTTTAGGGTCCAGAGGGTGGAATGTGCTGGTTTGAAAGGAGGTATGTACCCCAGAAAAGCCTTTTTTAATCCTAATCCCGTTTTGTAAAGGCAGTCGTTTCTTCTAATCCCTATTCAATACTGTATGTTTGAAAATGTAATTAGATCATTTCCCTGGAGGTGTGATTTAATCAAGTGTGGTTGTTAAGCTGGTTTAGGTGATGACATGTCTCCACCCATTTGGGTGGGTCTTGATTAGTTTCTGGAGTAAAATGAATTAAAGTCAGAGAGAGCAGAGTAGAATGACATAGCCAGGAGAAGCAGAGTCCACCAGCCAGCAGCCTTTAGAGATAAAGAAAGAAAATGCTTCCTAGGAAGCTTCATGAAACAGGAAGCCAGGAGAAGAAGCTAGCAGATGATGCCGTGCTCCTCATGTGCCCTTCCAGATGAGAGAGGAACCCTGGCTGTGTTCACCATGAGCCTTTCCAGATGAGACAGAAACTCTGACTGTGTTTGTCATGTGCCTTTCCACGTGAGGGAAACCCTGAACTTCATCAGCCTTCTTGAACCAAGGTATCTTTCCCTGGATGCCTTAGATTGGACATTTCTATAGACTTGTTTTAATTGGGACATTTTCTCGGCCTTAGAACCGTACACATTCCCCTTTTTAAAAGTCATTCCATTTCTGGTTATATTGCATTCCGGCGGCTAGCAAACTAGAACATATGTGTACACCCATTATGTTTTCAGGTAACAGGAGGAAAAATGCAGCACAATTCTTTTTTTCTCTTATCAAGGCACTGTCATTTAAGCATAAACCTGGAGTACTCAAAGTAGAATTCAGGTTTACAAGATGAAAGCATGCAAGAAATGTCATATTACCATGGAGAAGGATATGTGTGTCTGAAAACCAATTTCAAGAAGGAAAAACATAAATGGCCTGCTTTATCCACTTGCTTAGTGAATGAGCTGCAGTTTAAATTGTTCAAAGTAGCAGGTACAGTGAATATTGTTGCAAATTGTGTTAATTTTTGAAGCATTATGAGTGCTGACTACTAGCAGTATCAAAAATATGTTCTGGATTGTTTTGATACCTGTATTTATAATGCAAAAAAGTTGAAGGATGTCAATGAATTTCTGTTAAAAGCTGTTGCCTGTGTGTTACTTGTAACAGACATGGTAAATATTTGTTTACAGTCTTTATTTAACAAACTATGCATTTGCATTTAAGTGAAACCAACTAAAAGGAAATAGGTGTATGGATATGTGATTTTGAAATTAAAGTTAATCTTAAATGTAAATAAAATGTGGAAGGTATCCTCAGAGACTGTGCCATTTCTATTATATTGTTGTAATATATGTATAGTACTTTGCAGAGGTAGTAAAATCAGAATTGTAACTTTTCACTTATTCAAACTTATTATTTATCCTGTTTTGTATACTTCTTATGAATTGGAATTTTGTAAAGTAGTTCAGAGGACAAATTACCTAATTAGTTTAATTTCTTCTTTGGAGGAAGAGGAACTCCAGGTATTATATATTGAATTGACTTGACCAGAAATATTATTTAAAAGATGCTCAATTCTCACAATTCTTATAGAACTAAATATTGCAAATTATCCACAAATGCATTCCGTTTTTTCTTATAACATCTTTTTTTTTCTTTATTTTTCTGTGAAGTTTCAGGGAGTTAATAGAATGAAGTAGTTGGTGACATTTCTCCCCAATTAATGTTTTGACACTAACTAGAATTAACTTTATCCATCCTACTCAGCCTCTGCTCTAGCAAATATGTAATTAGGAAGTTGAAAGTTCATTATAGTCTATTTTTACCAAAGTGGCTTGAGGTTTTGGGCCACTGTTTTTCACTTCAAAGGACTGTGTCTACAACTTTGTTGAAAATATGGTTGAATATTGAATATATATCCATTCATTGAAGAGAATAGAGAGGTGATCATAAAAGTCTCCTTTAATTTTGGAAAGCTTAATTATTTGTCTCATATTTCACCCCAATATATGGAAACCAAAACCAGAATAGTCAAAATATCAAATTAAATATTCAGACATTTTCATATAAGAGAAAAAATCCTTAGATATATATGAAAATGTTTTAGCTAATTTTTTATAGCACTATGAGGGCATATTTCTCAAACATACCCCGCCATGTTCTTATGAAGCTCATTCAAAGTCAAAGCCTTTGAGTTACCTTTTTTTTAGTTAATAGTACATAAAAGTGACAGCTTGTCTAACTTGGGAATTTCAACGTAGTTATTCTATTTTAGATTATCAAGGATGTTTAAAATGCTTTAAAATGACACACATAGAGAGCATACACATACAAATTAAAAGTTCATGTGTAATTTATTAAATTAGATTTGAAATGAACTATTATTTGAAATGCATTCTGAGAAAATATTAAATGGTTGAAAGAAATTAAGTTGTATTACCTGACACTGTAGGAAAGCCTGATGGTAATAGATGGTCTGAGTCGCTCATCTAACTAGATGACATCAGAAAGTTACCTAATGACTTCTCCTCCCACCTTGAAAACCGATCTGGTCACCTATGGAAGCTAGTAACATCTGAGCGCTGTAAAGTGATTGTATGTTGGTGGCCTGAGAATCGGAGTACCTTAACCTCTTGTCCTTTTTTCCCCTTATCCACCATTATGAAAACTGTTTTTTCCCCTCAACTACATGTTGTCTGTGTTGGCCCAATAATGATTATTTCCCGTTTTTACTTTGGGGATTATGGAGCGCTACAGAAATCTGCATGCCAGTTAGCCAGTTTTCAAAGCAGAACCCATTTTGCATGTCACAATCAAGGTTTATATGGCAATCTGGGGCACGCTGGCTGATT
Organism: Myrmecophaga tridactyla; assembly: GCA_004026745.1. NCBI lineage: Eukaryota > Metazoa > Chordata > Mammalia > Pilosa > Myrmecophagidae > Myrmecophaga > Myrmecophaga tridactyla. The sequence goes on along the minus strand of PVIY010010081.1, from coordinate 38,381 downwards.
ATAGGAGGCGTTAAGATAGAAATAACAATCTAAGACAGCAGTTTTGAAGCAATTTGTCCTTTGTCTGTTTTGTAAGGTTGTAGGAGTATATGGTTGTTAACTTTTAAATGAATTGTAAAATTGCCTTGGTTATCTGTTTAAAAGGCTAGCAGGCAAGACTCTTGAGGATGAGCATATATTAATAAAAGTTTACAAAAAAAAAATCAGTGTACCGCTGTATTGTAAGAGCCTTGTGCCAAGAGCCAAAGTCTCAAGACAATTCTGCCAACACCAGCAACGGAGAGGCCACCCGTCAGGATGTCCTCCATGGGCAGAGCTGGTTAAAAAAAAAACAAAAAGCGTAAAAATAGCTAATTACCTCATACCCTTGGCAAGTCCCATCAATCTGAACTAATCAACTGCTTAAACAAAAGGTATGGGAAGGAAGTGAAACTCCGAGTGGCTATAATCTGTTCACAGTCATAAGATTTGGTTTGAAAAAATGCCAGAGTGCCCAAGAACAGATGAAAATAAGAGCAGCTGTTCACTGAGCATCTGCCGTGTGCAAAATCGGATCAATTGTCTCTCCGTTTCAGACAGCTATGCTGAATTCCAGACCCCCACGTCCCATTTCCTACTTGGCATCTAATTTGGTTTGCTAAAGCTGCCAGAAAGCAATATACCAGAAATTGAATATTATACAATTATTAAATGGGGAATTTATTAAATTGCAAGTTTACAGTTCTAAGTCTGTAAAAATGTCCAAACTAAGGCATCTAGGGAAAGATACCTTGCCTCAAGAAAGGCCCATGGTTCCAGAACACCTCAGTCAGCTGGGAAGGCACGTGGCTGATGTCTCCTGGGGTCTTTGGCTTCTGGTTTCAAACATCCTCCCAGGGAATGTTTTCTTTCTGCCCATCTCCAAACGTTTGGGTCTCGTATTGGCTCTGTCACTTCTGGTCTCCAAACATCGGCATCTGAGGTTTCTCCAAAATTTTTCCCTTTTTAAAGGACTCTAGTAAACGAATCAAGACCCACCTTGAGTGGGTGGAGTCACATCTCCTTCTACTCAAAAGGTCACAGCCACAGTTGGGCATCACATCTCCATGGGAACAATCTAATCAGAGGTTTCCACCCTGACCAATAGATCTGCCTCCACGAAGCCACACAGCTTTTCTGGGGGTACGTAATAATTTCAAACCAGCACAGCATCCTTAACTGAATGGTACGTAGATATTTTTAAATTCAGATTCCTAATCCCAAGGTCAGGACTTGCGAAACGTGGGGCGAGCTGGCTTCTGAAAGCTGGTGGAGATGAGGAAGGAGGTGCGGGCAGGTGAAGGGCTGCTCCACATTTGTGCTTTATTTGGTCACCTGTTGAACTAGTGCCCAGGAAGGCTGTGGTGTGTGGCAGACACACGCGGCTTCTTTGAGCCCGTGACAAGTCTGAATTATGTGTCAAGGGAGAAAGGCTGAATGGCTTCCAGTGCCACCAATATTCCCTCCACTCCACAGAGGCCTTCCTCGGACCACAGCCCGAGAGGATGGCCCCAGAGGGCAGGGGGAGGCCGGCCGGTGGCCTGGCAGCACTCCTGGCAGCACTGGAATTCTAGAAATAGCATTTACAGTAACGGACTAAACGTGACTGCTATAAGAGCTTACTATCTAGGCCCCAATTTTCTTATACGTATTTTCTAAGAGAGACCAGGCAATATTTTGTTCTTTTGTTTCTGCCTTATTTTGCACATATCATGTCCCCAAGGTTCACTCACCCCGTTGCACGCCTCACGGCGTTGCTCCTTGCTGTAGCTGCCCGACATCCCAGCACATGTGTGCGCTGCAGGCCGCCATTCTACTTCTCAGTCAGCGTAGGCTTCAGCCACCGTCACCCACTGGGCCTCGCGGAGAAAGCGCGAAGTTAACAACCCGTGTCTCACTGGGTCAGTCTCACTGCCTGGTCAGACCAGTTATGCTAGTTGTTCCATCTGAGCTAGCCTCCCTTCTGCTCTGCCTCTGCCTGGCACAAATCCTCCTCACATCTCTGCGTATGCACGTGTGTGTGTGTCTACACATGTATTTTCTTTATTAGTGTTTTTAGTTGCTAAATTTTCAAAAGCATCCCTATACTCCTCTCTTCCTACCTCCCCTCCTTTCCTCCTTCCCTCCCTCCCTCCTTCCTTTCTTTCTTTCTTCTTTTTCACTGCTTCTTCCCTTCTATTTTTGCAAAACCTCAAGCAGAAGAAAAGGAAGACAGAATCTAGCTTAGCAGATGCAGCGAGTGGAGCAGAGAGGAGACGTGCATCCCTGACCTCCATACGAAGTGAATGTGGGAATTAGAACCCAACTCCTAAAATAAACCCTTCCAGAGTTTATGCCCAAAAGACATGTTCTAAATAGTGTAGAACTGGAGAGACTGATGCTAGTCCCTCTTGAGTGTCCGCGGTCTTGAGCTGGGGAGGGCGCCCCGCGGGTCCCACCGGGAGACGCATTCAGATCGCCCTTTCCCTGCTGGGCCCCATCCCTGGGCACTGCTCTCAAAGCAAAATTGTTCTTCTTCAAAATGGCCCTGGCCACAGAGCCACCCTGAGCACTGCTCAGGAAGGACCCGGGAGGGTGTCCACCAAGCTGGTCAGGACGCCCATTGTTCAGAGGCTGCTGGCGTCACTGCCTGGCATGCAACCCTGTCTCCTGCAGCAGTGACTTTCAGGCATGCTTGCAGGCCCGGCCCTGGAGCTCCGAACGGGAAGACAGGCCAGCGAGCACAACAGCAGTGCTTCCAGAGTAAGGAATTTCTGCTGTTTTCACCTGTTGCTCCAAGTACTGCAATTGTTTAATTGCTGGTCATATAACTGGACAAAAAAAAAAGTTGATGGGTGTGCTGGTTTGAAACTGATGTGTACCCAGAAAAGCGATGTTCTTTAATCTTCATTTAATACTGCTAGGTGGGATCATTTTGATTACATTGTTTCCATGGAAATGTGACCCACCCAGTTGTGGGTGTGGCATTTTGATTTGGTGGCTTCCATGGAGATGTGTCTCCACCCATTCAAGGTGGGTCACTTACTGGAGCCCTTTAAGAGGGAAGCATGTTAGAAAAAGCTACAGAGCTGACACAGGCAGAGAAATTTGGAGATAAAGAAAGAAAACACCCCAGGGAAGCTGTTTGAAAAGAGAAGGCAAAGACCTGAACAGATGCCAGCCACGTGCCTTCCCAGCTGACCCACTGACCTTTCTAAGTCAAAGTGTCTTTCCCTGGATGCCTTAGTTTGGACATTTTTATAGCCTTAGAACAGTAAACTCTCAAGTTCATAAATTCCCTTTTTAAAAGCCATTCCATTTCTGGTATATTGCATTCCAGCAGCTTTAATGAACTAAAACAATGGGTTGGCAGAACTTTCATCAGAGCAGTGCAGCAGCTGAAATACAGTTTCCTTTCTCCAGCACGAATTATGAAGCAAGTCTAATCACTGCACCTTTTATCTTGCCCCCCCACCCTTGTAAAGGTGTCGCAGTTACCACCAGCCAGCTTTTTCAGAAAGTACAATTTTTAGAAATTAGGATTCGTTCACTCACTCCTCATTTGTACACCAAATGTGTATTTAGTGCCATTAGTATACTAGGCATGGAACTAAAGACTCTGGTGACCTGGATCATGTAAGGGAAAGAGACTAATAAATAAAAAGTCCAGGCCAATGGAGTGGTAGAGGGAAGCTGAGGGCCCAGTCATGGAGGAGACAGCTGAAGCCCACCAGTGAATTATTCAATCAGAGGGATGGGGGCGGGGGGGGGGGCAGGAGGAGAGTCCATCCAGGTGGAGGATGCAGCAAAGTTCAGGGCAGTTATGACACATGGTCTGTGACAGCTGCAGCTCACTCGGGAAGAGGCAGGGAATCAGACTGGGGAGGAAGGCAGAGGCCAGACCACAGAGGGCTGGTGGACATGGCTCGAGGAGTTTGGATTCTTCCCCACAGACACAGAAGGTTTTATGCAATCCTCTGGTGACAGAGTAGAGTTGTAACTGTGAGTTAAAAATTAACAAATAGCTATGATTACTGAAGCATTACATAGATGCTTTTCTTGAATTCTCCTATGTTAGAATAGCCAGAAGGAAATTCCTGAAATGTCTGAACTGTAGCCCAGCTGCCTCCATCTCTGATAATGATTGTGCAACGATATAGCCTTTATCTTGTGATTTAGAAACCTTGTGACTGGCCCCACTCGTACCCCCTTATCCTATTTTTCAACTTTAGAGTCTTAGGATCACAAAAGACAGCTCCTCATGTTTATCAATGACGGACCTTCAGTCAGCCCAGAGCTAACCCACCCCAATTCCTAAACTCTCTACTAGACAGAGCTGGATTTAACCAAAATTCACCCACCTGACATGCACAGTAGCTTAAACTTTAACCTATAAGTGACCTGTACCTTATTACAAAACTAAAAATCAGGCCCATCATCCTAGTAGGGCCGCCATTTTCTTACACACATCCTTCGCTGAGCATGCCGCCAGGCTGCACGTGCTCAGTAATTACGGCCTCTCCAGCCTCAATCTCCAGCCACTGTGCTCATTATCCTAAAACCTTCCCGGCTTTTGAAACCATAAAACCATCAGCTTACTGCAGTTTGGGAAGACAGAGTTTTAGGCCAACAGGCCAACTGATCTCCTGCTTTGCGATTCTGTCTTTTGAAGCACTGGGGTCTCAGGAACTGGTCATTTGAGCACGTCAGACGGAGAAGCCACTGCTTTTGCTGAGGATCCCAGACCGGGTTGAAAAAGGATCAGACTGGAATCAGGGAGACCCCTACAGAGCCTGGAGAATTGCAGGTGAGAAATAATGAAGCCTTGAACGGAGGCAGTGGCAGCAGGGTGAAGTGGAGGATGGTCAGGAGGTGGACAGAAAGCTCTGTGACTGATTGGATGTGGGGGGAGAGTGAGGAAGAGGAAGGACTAAGAAACAACTCCATCACCTGACCAGGGAATGGAGGAGCAAGAGGGGGGATGGGGGGGAAAGGAGTTCAGAGTTGGGCCTGTTGGGCTGGAGGCTGCAGCTCGTTGATGGGGAGGTGAGGAAGAGAAGCAAGTGCAGAGGTCTACTGTAAGGACCCTTGCTGTGAAGGAAGTTGGGGTGAACTGTAGTTACAAGGTGTTTTAATTTGTTAATGCTGCTAGAAATGGCTTTTATAAAGGGAATTTATTAAGTTACAGGTTTATAGTTCTAAGACCATAAAAATGTCCACATTAAGGCATCTCAGAGAAAGAAACCATGACTCAAGAAAGGGCCGATTTGGGGTTTCTCTGTCAGCCGGAAAGCACATGGTAACCTCTGTTAGCTTTCTCTCCGGGCTTCTCTTTCTTTTTTTTTTGTTGGATGTCTTAAACAACGGGAGTTTATTGGCTCACAGTTTTGAGGATAGAAGAAGTTCAAAATCAAGGCATGGGCAAGGTAATGCTTTCTTCTCAAAGACTGCCATTCTAGGGCTGGCTGCTGGTGACCCTTGGTTCTTCGCTCTACCATCACATGGTGGCACCTTCTCCTTTCTCTTTTAGGTTCTATGGACTTCCATCTTCTGGCTGCTCCCTATGGCTTCTCGTTCTTTTTTTTTTTTCTAATTTTTTATTAATTAAAAAAAATTACAAGAAACACAAACATTCCCAACACATACACTCAGCAATTCACAATATCATCACATAGTTGCATATTCATCACGGGCTTCTCTTTCAAACAGCTTCCCCAGGGGCGTTTTCTTTCTCCATCTCCAAATGTCCCTGTTTGTGTCAGCTCTTAAGCTTTTTCCAGATTGGTTCCCTCTTAAAGGACTCCAGTAAACAACCCACCTTGTGGAGACGTGACGCATCTCCATGGAAACCACCTAATCAAAAGTTTCCACCCTCAATTGGATGGGTTGCGTCTCCTTGGAAGCAGCTTAATGAAATAGGTCCCACCAAATAATATTGAATCAAGATTAAAGAACCTGAGTTTTCTGGGGTACACAAAGTTTCAAACCTGCACTCAAGGTAAAAGGAAATTTTATTTTAGTAGGAAAGACTTGAACAGGTTTGTGGGTTAAAGCTGGCTCTCTTCATCCCCCAGATGCTGCTTTATTTTTCTTCAAAACATTTCAGACCTGACATGTTACATGCATGTTATTTACTCACATGCTTATTTCCTGCTCCCCTCCCCACACGCGTGCTAGACTGTGTCCCACAAGGGCAGAGGTTCTGTTTTACTCATTTGTGTATGTTTTCAACATCCACAGCTGTAGCTAGCACTTAGGAGGTACACAGTAAAAATCTGCTGAATGAATGAATGCATAATTTGTGGAGATAGGTTCCTGTGAAAGCTGGCAGGCACAGACTGTGCAGCACAGATGGAAAGGTGCTGAAAATATCAGCTGTCACAGTGATACCTGAGCCCCAATTAAATATTCAGGGGGACGTGAAGCGAGGGGCAGATCACACATCTACATCACTTCTGCCCCTTTCTGTCCCCTCCCTTCCCCTCTCCCACCCATATAGATTGCTCTGGTCCGATTGTCCTTGCAGGACAAAAGGAATTCTCCTAACTGTCCCACTCTGCAGTGTAACCCACAATGAAACAGAGAGGTTAACTCTGTGGCTCTGTAAAGATGGGAAGAGTCAGGTGTGCACATTTTGGGAATAAAAATGCAGCAGCTGAGTTGAATAAGCTACATCTACAACAGCCCAGGTAAGTGAGAACTGTATGTTCTCATTTCTAAGGTGCAGAGACTAGTTCAATAAAGTCAGATATGTCATAAGAAAGACACACGGTGCCTCTGTTCCCTAAACGACGCACAGTCCTAGATCAGACGTGCTGAGAATTCCCAGTACTATACCAAGAAGTGGTACAACAGAGACAAAGGTTAATATTCAGGGTGGTTTATTTATTTTAATAATAACTGGAGACATTCTAAATATCCACAATGAGGAGACTAAATGGATTATTGCATAGCCATAACACAGAATGGAAGATCTCCATTAAAAATGACATTTTCTGAAAATTTTCATTATGTGGGTAAAGCTTACAAGATAAAGGTATATAAAATCAGTATACAGAACGCTACGTATTTAGTGTTGTCGAATGAGAAATAACAAACTGAGCTCCTGAACAATTGCCTGATTTCAGAGACTCCCTCCAGTTAGAATAAAAGGAGAAAAAGACTAGAAGTCCTACAGCTGCAGCTAAGCCAGCTTCAGTCTCAGCAAGGCTGCCCGTTACCAAACCCACCTGTCAGTTCCTCTCAGAGACAGCCCCCCCCTTCCCAAAGCAGGAGGCTGCTCTACTGCAATCTCCCTGGGCTCTGGATAAACGAGGGCCCCATAAATAACGCCAAGAGGGACCTAAAAATCCTCATCCACACGGAATCCATCACACACCCCACCTCTCCTGGTGTGAGGAAACTATGCCCCTACCACCACCATCGCCATGTAACCATGATTTTCCAGCAGGAAGGTGCTCCGGGGAAATTAGCAGACACATGACAACCATCCTTTCAGCTGTCCTTTCCGGTTTCTCCCAGGAACTATTTATGGGAGGCCTCTTTCTGTTCTCCTGGACTCTGGAGCGCCTCTGTCTGTCCGGAAGCCCACTTTATGGCCCCGAGAGCTTCCCAGCTTACACTGTTGTGGGGATTGCTAACTGTTCTTTTCTGTCCCCCTTTCTAAACCTCACCCTTTTGCGCTCCAGGACTTCCTGGAAACTCACCCCCTTCTCCTCTCCTCCCTCTCTCACACTTGTTCCTGGAGCGAGATTTCCTCTCAAGATTTTCATGCCTCTATCGACTTTCAGACAAAAGGAAGAATTTCACTAACAAACTACCCCCAGGCCTCAACTTGCGCCCTGATTTGCAGTTTTAAACACCCATCTGCTTTATCCAGCCCCTTCTGTCTGTTCCCTGCACCTTATGGACCTGTGATTCCACCACATCAGCCACGTCCTTGGTTTTCCCCCAGCTGTCATTCTGTGAAGCCCTCTGTTTTCCTTTCCCCAGCACCCTCCAAGCCCAGCAGCAACCGGAGGAGCTAGACCCATAATTCAAAATTTACTTACTAAAGGTCTTACTCCTCGCACCAGCCCACACGTGGAAACCAAACAATCGTGGAAGGCAACTTGTCATTTTCTCCACTCAATTAATGCTATTGTTGTACCCCAAAACCCCTTGTTCTAATCCAGATATGCTCCTTAACCTTATCCCCCCACCCCATGAAGCCAAATGCTTTACTTGTGTAGACCTCTGTAGCGCATTCTTTTCTGTAAAGCTTTCACCCGAGGGTCAGTATCTTTCTGCATTCTCTTGGGATAATCAGCAGTACACCTGGGCTGAAACTAAGGGCACACTCAGTTTCCCTCTTATTTCTCCCTAGTTTTAAAACAAGATCTTGCAGACATCTCCTTTTCTCAATCAATTCTGCTCCAGCATGCTGACAATCTTCTGCTCTGTACTTCTGTTGACTCCGATGTTGAAGACTCTTAACACTCCTGTCTGCTTTAGTGTAAAAGGGCAAAAAACTCAAAAGAAAAACTTCAGTTTGCCCAGCCATCACGTTTCTTGCAAGGGCTTTCACTACACCCTGTGCATTTTCCGGATTTGTAGGTTACTGCAGCTTGTGGACCCTCTTTCTCCTTCACTGCTCGACCCTTCTACGATCTCAAAAACTCCCAGCCTCTGAGGTATAACCTGGCATCTCCCTGGAGCTTTGACTACCTGTGTGACATCTAAGACTCAGTAGGAGTTGTGCTGCTCTGAAAGGCCGCACTGTTACATGCAACAACTGTTAAAAGAAGTGGAAAAAGAGATCAGGCTTCAATTAGAGATAAGCACGAAGCTGTTCAGATGGGGAATAAGGTAAATCAGAATACAGGGGGGAGGATGGCATTGACAGTATTTTAGAACTCCACCTATGGAGTTCTTTGGTATGAGACCAAAGGAAGAGAGGTGTATTTTGTCAAAAACCTCAATTTTCTGTAGCACATAATCTAACTCAACCTGTCTGGATCAGAACGGGAATGAGGGTTTGTAATTTTGTATAGCTTAATGTATTGCCTGGGTGCATTCTACAGTATGTTGGGCAGAGAGTTAAAAAGTATTGGCAAAGTCCCTTGAGAGATGTGAGAGAAAATAGGGAACCAATAAGCTTTACCACTGGGGAAACCCCTGATACTGTCTCAAATATTAGAGACTCCCAAGTCAAGAGACTGAGCCTTTGATCTTGAGCCTGGCCCTTGTGAAGCTTATTTCTAGAGCAGAGAGGTTAAGCCTACCTATAGTTATGCCTAAGAGTTATTTCCAGAAAAGCCTCTTTTGCTGCTCAGATATTGTGCTGGTCTGAAACTGTTGTGTCCCCAAGAGAAGCCAGGCTCTTTAATGCTCATTCAATACTATTGAGTAGGATCTGTTTGGATAAGTTGTTTCCATGGAGATGTGACCCACCCAATTGTGGGTGGGAACTTTTGATTAGGTGATTTCAATGGAGATGTGTCTCCACCCATTCAAGGTGGGCCCCCTTACTGGAACCCACTTTAAGAGGGAACCATTTTGGAAAACGCTTCAGAGCTGACACAGACAAGAGACCTTTAGAGATGCAGAAGGAAAATACCCCTTGGGAATCCTTTTGAAAGAAGAAGCCAGAAGAGAAAGCAACAGACCTCATCATGTGCCTTCCCAGCTGACAGAGAAACCCTGAACATCATCAGCCCTTTCATTTTTTTTTTCTCTTTTCTTTTTTTTTTTTTTTTTGGGCTTTTAAAAAGGGGACTTTAATAAGTTACTAGTTTACAGTTCTAAGGCCAAGAAAATGTTCCAGTTAAAGCAAGTCTATAAAAATGTCCAAATTAAGGCACCAACAAAAGGTATTCCTTTCTTGAGTCAAAGTATCTTTCCATGGATGCCTTAGTTTGGACATTTTTAATGGCCTTAGAACTGTGAACTTGTAACTTAATAAATTCCCTTTATAAAAGCCACTCCATTTCTGGTATATTGCATTCCAACAGCTTTAACAAACTAAAACAGATTTTGGTACAGGAAAAGTGGGATGCTGTTGTTTGCAAATACCAAACGTGTTAGAAGAGCTTTTTAAATGGATAAGGAAAAGATTCTGAAAGAATTGGGAGGATCTTGATAAAGAAGCCCTAGAATGCTTTGAAGAGACTTGGTAGAAATGGGAGCCCTAAAGATACCTATGATGAGGCTTTAGACAGAAATGATGCATGTGTTATTGCAAACTGGAAGGAAGATGATCTTGTTTTAAAGTGGCAGAGAATTTAGCCATTTTGTGTCCTGATTTTGCATGGAAGTTAGAATTTAGACTTGGTGAGCCATGGTACTTAGCTGAAAAGATTTCCAAACTAAATATGGAAAACACTGTTACTTTCTAAAGCCCTGAGACTAAATGACTCTCAGGCTTTGCAATCTAAGGCAGTTTGCCCTGCAAGTTTTTGAAACTGTTTGGGTCCTGTGACCCCTGTGTTCCTTCCAATTTCTCTCTATGGAAATGGGAATATGTATCCTATGACTGTCCCTCCTTTCTATGTTGCCAGCAGATAAGTTGTTCTGAGTTTTACAGGTCCAGAGCCAGAGGAGAATTTTGCCTTAGGACACACCATGCCTATAACTGACTTTGATGAGATTTTGTACTACTTCTGACTTTGTATTGTATTTGTATTGTTATTGAAATGGTTTAAGGCTTTGTGATATTATAATGAAATGAACATGTATATTGAAAGAACATGTCCTTTTCTTGGAGTCTAGAGAGTGGGATGTGTTGGTTTGAAACTGCTGTGTACCCCAAAAAAGCCATGTTCTTTTATCCTCATTCAATACTATTGAGTGGGATCTTTTTGATTAAGTTGTTTCTATGAAGATGTGACCCACCAGTTGTGGGTGGGATCTTTCGATTAGGTGGTTTCCATGGAGATGTGTCTCCACCCATTCAAGGTGGAGGAAGGAACACAGGGGTCACAGGACCCAAACAGTTTCAAAAACTTGCAGGGCAAACTGCCTTAGATTGCAAAGCCTGAGAGTCATTTAGTCTCAGTGGGTCCCTTACTGGAATCCTTTAAGAGAGAACCATTGTGGAAAAAGCTACAGAGCGACACAGACAAGAGATCTTTGGAGATTCAGATGGAAAATGCCCTCACGGAATTCTTTTGAAAGGAGAAGCCAGGAGAGAAAGCTAGCAGACCTTGCTATGTGCCTCCCTCACTGACAAAGAAACCCTGAACATCATCAGCCCTTTCTTGAGTCAAGGTATCTTTTTCTGGATGCCTTAGTTTGGGCATTTTTATGGCCTTAGAACTGTAAACTTGCAACTAAACAAATTCCCTCTATAAAAGCCGTTCCATTTCTGGTATATTGCATTCTGACAGCTTTAGCAAACCAGTGCAGATGTGGCCTCTCTCTCTCTCTCTCTCTCTCTAAACCCAACTTTGCAAGGAAAATAATTACCCTCCCCCCTATGTGGGACTTGATATCCAAGGGCAAAAGTCTCTTTGACAATGAGGGACATGACTGCCAGGTATGAGTCTGGCCCTGGCACTGTTGGATCAGCAATACCTTCCTGACCAAAAGGGGGGAAAGAAATTTAACAAAATAAGGTATCAGTGGCTGCGAGAGTTCACATAGAGTTGAGAGGCTACTCTGGAGGGTACTGTGAGGCTAGCTTCAGCTAGATATTACTAACTACCAGAGTTTGCCAAACACTAACCAAAACTATTCCTGCCAACCCTAAAGAACACTTAGGACTTTATCTGATAATCTACAAAAGTTTCATGCATTAAGATTACTTTCCATAAACCTAAAACTTCCAGTTGGGTTCCTATGCCAGATAAGTCTTGAAACCCAAGAGGCCAGCCTCTCCAAGAATATCAACCAGTTCCATCCCCCTATCCCATATTAGTGACATGAAAAGTTAGAATGGGCATAGCTCAAATACATCCAAAGATTGGGAGAAGGTTTCAAGGAAAAGGGAGAGTTATAACAGAGAAGATAAGGTTTAACAAATATGTATGACTGCTGAATCATCATATTGATATTTCTTTTGGTCTCTAGTGTCTTGTAGCAGCTAGAAGGAAAACCTAACATTGTGTAACTGTAACCCATACCAAACTTTGAAATCTGTTCTTAAAAAAGTTAACAACAAAACTCGCAGCCTGAACCTTCCTCACTCTCTGGCTCTGCCCTCGCAGCTTTCCAGTCTTTCCAGCAAACACTGCTAAAACCGCCTTGCCTAGAGATCCCTAATTACTCTCTCCCCTCTTAGCTTTTTGTGGATGAAAAAGGAGGAAATGCATGTGGGTGCTAACCCAAAAGCATGCTGATCATTACTGCCGCATCAGCGATTACAGCCAGATTTTGGATGCAGTGACTTGGGGCCTCCCGCCTTGCCTATGTGTCATTTTATCTATTGCAACTTTGGCTCAAGCAGTCATCAGCATTAGTTGAATGCACTAATGGTATAATCAAAACCCGTGGGAAAACTCTCTGAGCAATTCTCTCTTCCCTGGGTTAAAATCCTTCCCCTAGTCCTTATGAACTTACGGGAATGGCCTTTTAGCCCTCATCAACTTTCCGCCCATGTTATAGTCACTGGTAGACCTTTTGCCCTTATTTCCTTGGTCTCAAACTGCAGAAGTCAGTTCTTCCTTAGCCTAGTGTTATAAAAAATGCTCACAAACCCTTTCTGAACTTCATGAAACTGGTTCTGAGTCTCTCTCCACAGAGTCGCCTGTCACTCCACCCCCAATAGATGCAGGAGGTTGGTTCTATCGGAAACGACACCTCCACAAACACAGGCCTGGGCGCCGGTGGAAAGGACCCTGCCAAGTCTTCCTCACCACCTCCAAGGCTGCCAAATTTCAAGGAGTGGAATCCTGGATCCACCTGTCACTCCTAAAGCCACCTCCTTCACCTAAGTGGACCACCAAAGCCACTGGAGACCTGACTCTGCAATTCGCCGAGTACAGAAGCAGACAGCATCTGATGTGGACTGCAGTCCCACGACTCCAGCCCCGATCCCGCAGAAGCAGATGGTACCAGAAGTAGACAGCTCTCCCAAGACTCCAGACGAGGGCTGAGCATAACTTCCCCACGACTGCACCCTAAGCGATAACGCAAACTACCCCTGCTGGCACTGCTACCTGCTTCTCGCGTCTGTTAGCATTGTAACCCGAATATGGGTAATTGCCAATTATCTCTCTCCCTCAATGCTGCCTCTATTTCCCTTTCCCTAGCTCTAACCCTCACCCTGTCCTCCCTTCCTATCAATATACCTTCTTGGAATAATAATGCCATTGTTCAATTATCCCAAGCAGTAGCTACTGGGGAAAACTTAACTAACTGCTGGATCTGCCATAACAACCCCCAGCACTCTTCCCCTCGGCCGGTGGGAATAGCCTTAAAGGATGTCTCCCGCTGGCCAGGCACCTCTAACACTGCTGGTGAGCTCTCCATTCCCCCAGGCATCTATATCATCCCGCCCCAGCCCACTCCAAACAGTCTCCCCTGCGTGACTTTCAACTCCAAAAACCCACTGTATTACACAGAAAAATTCAGCAAAAGTGTAGGTACACTTCGTGTTTCAAACAACCTTCTGAAGCCTGCTAACCACCCTCCTCTTACTCTATCCAACTGGACAGCCTGTAATTCCTCTATGCCGACGCCATCACCCTGGTCCCTCATCCTCTCTGCTGCAGAAATACACAACTTCGGAAAGGTCTGCCTCCCTCCGGGTTTTGCTTTTCTGTGTAACAGCTCTGAAGGGTTTCTCAGTCTCTCTTGCCTCCACACGGTCATCCCCACAGGACAATGCGCTGTGGGTTTCCTCTCACACGCCAGCCTCACGGTGCACAGTTCCACCCGCGGCGCCCCACGCCATCGTAGGACACTAGGGCTCGTCCTGGCAGGAGCGGGGGCTGCCCTGGGCCTGGCCACCCCCTGGATCGGGTTTGGAATGCATGAAAACACCCTCCGAAACCTAACTGCTACGCTTGAGAAAATAGCATCTGAGACCGGGCAGGCCCTCTCAGGACTCACCACTTCTCTCAATTCCCTCGCAGCCGTGGTTATAGATAACCGACTAGCTTTAGATTATCTATTGGCTGAAAAAGGTGGCGTTTGTGCCATTGCTAATACCTCCTGCTGCACCTGGATCAACAGCACCGGGCAAGTGGAAACCAACATCCAAGAAATCTTCAAGCAAGCCAGATGGCTTCATGGCATGCCCCAGCAACCCAGAGACATATGGGAATCCATCAAGGGGTTTCTGCCTAGTTCCTCCTGGTTGTACTCCCTGGTTTCACCGCTGATCCTGCTGGTCATCATTCTCCTCCTCCTCGGACCTGTCTGCATCTGCATCATCACCAAATTCATTGCACAACGCCTCTAAGCCACCACTCCCCCTGTCCCCTCTAGCTTTGGGGTACCAGCCTATAAAATCACAGACTGTCTGTACTTGATTTTTGGGGAGTCCAAGGACTCCCTTGGCCAAAAGGAAGAAATGTGAAAATGGAGTGGTTAATAGCTTCACCGATCAACTTGACCTGCTTGAACTTCTTTTTATCCAGGAAGCTACAAACAACAAACAGAGAGCAACTGAGTCAGGCTGGCATACCAATAATCCTTCACGGCACTGACCAAGGCTTCTGACCCTGCAGAAAAGAACCAGTCATGCTGACACCAACAAGTCTATGTATCTTCACGAGATAGACCTGCTCCTGCCTATCCAAGCTGCAAAATTAATGAAACATAGCCCAAGGACATACTGCCCCTGGCAGCTCTCCCTTGCCCCCCACCCCACTCCCATACCCTCCCTTCGTTCCTAGCAACCATGTATATTGCCAGCCCAAAACTTGCCTTTTGAGCAGTAACCTTTTGCTGCTGTTCCACATTAATGCTACTTTATTTAAATAAACTTCTTCTACATTTCGGTTTTCAGAGTCTGTTTCGAGCAAAACAGAGGCAACCAGGGAGAGCTGGACTGCTGGGAGAGTGGTTTTTAGTGCTCTCCTCTGCACTTCCAGTTTAGTGCTTCGAGACCAGGCAGTAGGAGGAAGGCTGGGGGAAAGGGGAAGATAAAACCTTGCTAAACTTTTCACTTAGTAGAGACATTCTCTCGCCCAATGTTGGAAATTGGAGAAAAATTATTTCACTTTTTCAAAATGAAACTTAAAGGTCATTAGAAGAATAATAAGATAGACCTGCCAAATTGCTTAGTGAGTTAGCCCAAAGGAAACCCTGGGCCATCGAGCAAAATACAGAGGGAAAGGAGCCACATGTAAACATGTGAAACAGTCAGTTTAGTTGGACACCATAAGTACATGGAATGTTGACTAGGGCATGAGATCTTGTTGGTTTGTTCAGGTTAGTGTGATGCCCCGATACATCCCAGAGTAATTTCGGCAGTGAATAAAGAAGTATTTGCAAGGTCCCTTGGGAGACTGTGGAGAAAGGAAGAGGTGTTCAACTTCCTCATTTGGAGAATTCCTGATATTCTCACAAGCAGTGGAGACAACCCAAGCAATTGGGCGAGCCCTTGATCCTAGGATTCACCCCCATGAAATTTTTTCCTGCAAAGGATAGGCTAACCCTACTTAAAATTATGCCTAAGTGTCACCCCCTGCCCCCCCCAGAGAACTTCTTTTGTTGCTCAAATGTGGCCTCTCTCTCTAAGCCAACTCAGCAGGTGAATTCACTGCCTTTCCCCCTGCATGGGGCATGACTCCCTGGGCTATAAATCTCCCTGGCAATGTGGGACATAAATCCTGCATGAACTGGGACCTGGCCTCAAGGGATTGAGGAAGTCTTCTTAACCAAAAGGGGGAAGAGAGAAATGAGACAAAATAAAGTTTCAGTGGCTGAGAGATTTCAAACAGAGTCAAGAGGTTACTCTGGAGGTTATTCCTATGCATTGTGTAGATATCCCTATTTAGTTTATGGTGTATTGGAGTGGCTGGAGGGAAGTACCTGAAACTGTTGAGCTGTGTTCCAGTAGCCTTGATTCTTTTTTGTTGTTGTTGTTCATTTTTTTAGGAAAAATAATGTATATACAGAAAAGCAATAAATTACAAAGCACATTGTAATTCAACAACATTTAGTTGTTGAACAGATTTCAGAGGTTGGGATGGGTTACAATTCCACAATTTTAGGTTTTTTCTTCTATCTACTCTAAGATGCTGGAGACTAAAAGAAATATCAATATAATTATTCAGCAATCATACTCATTTGTTAAACCCTACCTTCTCTGTATAACTCCACTATCACCTTTGATCTTTCTCCTACTCTGTAGGGGTATTTGGGTTATACCTTGTTCTAGTCTGCTAGCTGCCGGAATGCAATAAACCAGAAACAGAATGGCTTTTAAAAAGGGGAATTTAATAAGTTGCTAGTTTACAGTTCTAAGGCTGAGAAAATGTCCCAGTTGAAACAAGTCTATAGAAATGTCCAATCAAAGGTATCCATCCAGGGAAAGATACCTTGGTTTGAAAAGGCCAATGCAGTTCAGGGTTTCTCTCTCAAGTGAGAAGGCACATGGTGAACATGGTCAGGGTTCCTCTCTCACCTGGAAGGGCACATGGCGGACACGGTGTCATCTGCTAGCTTTCTCTCCTGGCTTCTGGTTTCATGAAGCTCCCTGATAGGCGTTTTCCTTCTTCATCTCCAAAGGTCGCTGGCTCATGGACTCTCTGCTTCGTGGTGCTGCAGCATTCTCTGCTCTCTCCAAATCTCCTTCATTCTCCAAAATGTTTCCTCTTTTATAG
Source organism: Myrmecophaga tridactyla (assembly GCA_004026745.1). NCBI lineage: Eukaryota > Metazoa > Chordata > Mammalia > Pilosa > Myrmecophagidae > Myrmecophaga > Myrmecophaga tridactyla. The sequence continues at coordinate 21,630 of PVIY010010081.1, read as the reverse complement.
GACTCCAGAAACTTATTGAGACCTACTCAAATGGGTGGAGACATGTCGTCACCTAATCCAGCTTAATGACCACTCTTGATTAAATCACATTTCCAGGGAAATGATCTGATGAGAGTTTCAAACATACAGTATTGAATAGGGATTATTCTGCCTTAATGAAATGGGATTTAGATTAAAACATGGCTTTTCTAGGGGACATACATCCTTTCAAACCAGCACATACCTATTCTAATTTTTCATGTTGGACGGGGCTGTTGATAATATGGGATAGAGGGATGGAACCAGTTGATGTTGTGGAGAGGCTGGCCCCTCTGCATTTCAGAACTTAACTGGTCCAGGGACTCATCTGGAGGTTGCAGATTTCTGAAAGTTGTCCTAGTGCATGGAACCTCTGTAGCCTTGATTCATGAAGACGATTGTATAAAGATATAACTTTTACAATGTGATTGTGTGATTGTGAAACCGTGTATCCGTTTGCTCCTTTTATCCAGGGTATGGACAGATGAGTAAAAAATATGGATAAAATTAAATAACAGGGGAAGACAAAGGGTAAAATAAATTGGGTAGATGGAAATACTAGTGGTCAGCGAGAGGGAGGGATAAGGGGTATGGGATGTATGAGTTTTCTCTTTTTTTTTTCTTTTCCAGGAGTGATGCAAATGTTCTAAAAAATGATCATGGTGATTGTGGAGGGCCAGGAGCAATCACTCAGGCCCGAGCAGGGAAAGTCCCCACAACATTGGGGCGGAATGTCCCTGAGAGTTAAACAATAGCCAATGTTAGGGAACTGAGGGAACGAGATACATTTTGGCAACAGCTAACGGCATTTTTCTGCTTCTATGATTCACTTGCTTGCTAGCAACTGCAAAACCAAAACATGATTTAGCCTTTATAAGCACACCTTGAAAACCTCTGCGGGCTGCTCTCTGAATCTCCCTTCTTGGAAGCTTCTGAGGCAGTCGCCGGCCGGCTAATAAAGACTCCAGATTGGCTTGCAGTTGTAAATTATGTGGTCTCTCTTTCGATGTGCCCCACAACAGTGATGAGTACACAGCTATGTGATGGTATTGTGAGCCACTGATTGTACACCATGGATGGAATGTATGTGTATGAAGATTTATCAATAAAAAACTTTTTTTAAGTGTGAAACAGAAGGCCATTACTGAAAATTTCTAAATCTTGGTAGGAATTTGGAGAATTTCACTTGCCCCTTTCTGCAAAATGTGACATTCTGCAGGGGTGATTGCAGTTTCTACCCCAGGACAATGGGCTCTAACTCACAGATACCCTCTTGGTAATACATTTCTCCCAATTTCCCGTTAGGTTCACCACCCAACCCTGGTGAACTGTTCAAGTGACAACCTGGAGAAGAATTAAACTGACACTGGAGAGGCTCGGAGTTCTAGGCAAGGTGGAGACCCCAACCAGGGGCTGGCTCCCTGAGGGTTCTTGCTTAGTCGCAGAAGAGAATTCAAGGACTAGTCCGTATGTACAGCCAAAGGAAACTTTAATGTCTTGCAAAAGTACAGACTCGAAAGTGTGGGTACAGGGGTTCTCCAGGTGAGGAGAAGCACTTACCAGGGCTGGGATTCTGTATTATGAGGACGCGGAGGGGCCTCTCCCATTATGCTAATGAGGGATAGACAAGCTGAACCTTTCATTGGTTCTTTTCAGGCTCTGACCTGAGTGAGGACTAGGTGTGAACAGGACAAAAGGAACTTCCGGTTGTGGGTCTTATGGTCCCTCCTTCCTATCTAACTGCCTCAAAGCCAAAATCTTTTCTTCTCATTCTTCTGTTTTCCTCTATATGTCCTTTCCCCAAACAGCAGTAAGTCCCTATATGGCTTGTATGATGACCGTTATATGGATGTAAATTGTTGCACGTATTCAGTTCTGGAAATTTGTCCCTCTCAAAAGTATTTCTGAGTTTCTGTTTCTTATATAACTAAATTTCTGTTTCTGTCTGTCTGCCTGTTCAATATTTAGTCTCATACCGCTGGATGGTAATAGCAAATTAACGAAAATTCTTAAAGAGCTCTATTTGAACTTAGAAATAATTAGGTGCCTTATATAAATAATTAAATATATAAATCAGTACTTCTGAAGTAAATAAAGAAAAAAGCTTTCTCAGCAGCAAGATTCAAAAGCTGGAGTTTTTTGTTTCCCAGTGCCTGCCTATGCAAAAAAAAAAGCCTTAGTTTTATAATTACTGTAGACAAACCTGGACAGCAGAAAGAAACCACCCTTTGAAGGTAGTGCTGGATTGGACTGAGAAATTTTAAGCATATTGTAAAATAATCATTTGTGTATTATGAGTATAAAGCATATAGATGCTTGGCTGTGTTCCAAACCCAAGCATAAATTTCTTCCTTTCTCCATTACTTTATACCATCTCTCTCTCTTCTCCCCTTCATGAATACTGTTATTGGAAAGAGGATGCATGTTCAAAAAGCTTTGTGAATTTGTCAAGTTTACTTCTGATTATGTGCAGTCTGAATAAATAAAAACTATAGGTGTGGTAAATAGTAACTTTATCATTTTCCATGCTAAGATGATCGTATTCTCTGATTAAAAGTGAATTTTGTTTGTATGCTGACTACAAGCTATGAATTAATGTAGAAAGTTATAGGTTTATATGAGTGAATTCTTTCTCTCTGTAGTCAATGCTGATGAAAAATTTAATGAACCTGTTTGTCATATATTTTGAAAAAGAAAGCTTTTCTATGGACCATTGAAAATTGTCTAAAATTAAGAGTGCTGCTGATTGTACAACCAAGTGAGGACACTGTAAGACATGGTCTGTTTATTTTGGACATTATCCATGATGCCCAATAGTTGGAGGGAACTTAAGGGTACAATGACTGAGAAGCAGAATGGTGAACAGTGACACATTTATACGGTGGAATATGGTGTGGCCACAAAAAGGAAGGACTTCAAGAGGCACGTAAGGAACTGAATAAAACTTGGAGACAGTGTGTTATGCAAAATAAGCTGAAAACAAAAGAACTCATGGGTCTCTTTCAGAAAATACTTGCAAGAAAACTGGAGCCTAGATTGTGAGCCCTTAGAGCAGCCACACTTGGTCTAAAGTTGTAAGTGTATTTCTAGATTCTGAGACACTGAGCTCTATGGGTATCAGCTGGTATTTCCCTGGAACTCTGAGTAACTCTGTGACACCCAAGACCCAAAAATGAAATGCTGCAGCCCTGAAAGGTAGCATAGCTACATACAGTAACAGTTAAAGTCACCCAAAAAGAGATCAGACCCAGTTAGAGATAAAAACAAACCAATCTGAAAAAAAGAGCAATCTGGCTGGGCTAAGGCAACTCAGAACGCAGGGTAACAGGTGACAGTGCCTGCACTCTAGACCTTCACCCACTGTATGAGACCAAAGGCAGACAGGCTTGTTATGTCTAGAACCTACATTTTCTGTAAGACACAATCTAAATCAGCCTGTCTGGAGAGCTCATTTAAGCAACCCAAACTCCTGGAGTCCAGAACGGGAACGAGGCCATGCAATTCTGCACAGCTCAATGTCATACCTGGAGACATCCCAGACCATGGTGGGCTGATAATTAAAAAGTGCAGGTAGAGTCCCTTGATGGTCCAAAGAAAAAAAAATGCAACTATTAAACTTTCCCATCTGGGAAACATTCCTATCTGGTATCCTCTCAACCATGGGGAACGCCCAAGAGAATAGGCCAAACCCTTAATTTTTTTAAATGTTTTTTTTTTTATATTTTTATTGACAAATCTTCACACACATACAATCCGTACATGGTGCATAATCAATGGCTCACAATATCATTCATATTCATCACCAGGATCATTTTTCAAACATCTGCATCACTCCACAAAAAGAAAGAAAAAGAAAAATCTCATACATACCATACCCCTTACCCCTCCTTCTCATTGACCACTAGTATTTCAATCTACTCAATTTATTTTATCCCTTATCCCCCATCATATATTTCTTTTTTATCCAAATTTTTTTACTTATTGTCCATACCCTGAATAAAAGGGATAACATGGGATTAATAAAGCCTTCTTGACCAAAACAGGGAAGAGAGAAATGAGACAAAATAAAGTCTCAGTGGCTGAGAGATTTCAAACAGAGTCAAAAGGTTGTCCTGGAGGTTCTTCTTATGCATTATATAGATCTCCTTTTTTAGTTTATGTATACTGGAGTGGCTGGAAGGTAGTACCTGAAACTGTTGAGTACGTTCTAGTAGCCTTGATTCTTAAAGACTATTGTACAAGTATACAGCTTTTACAGTGTGATCATGTGATTGTGAAAACCTTGTGTCTTATGTTCCTTTTATCCAGGGTATGAACAGATGAATGAAAAATAAGGACACTAAATACATAATAGGTAGATGTGCTGGTTTGAAAGTATTATGTACCCCAGAAAAGCCATGTTTTAATCCTGATCAAATCTTGGAGCAGCTGTTTCTTTTAATCCTGATTCAATACTGCAGGTTGGAAACTTCAGAATAGATGATCTCCGTGGAGATGACATGCCCAATTGTGGGTGTAATCTTTTGATTCGATGGAGATGCGACTCCACCCATTCTATGAGGGGGGGGTCTTGATTAGATTAATAGAGTCATTAAAAGGGGAAACATTTTGGAAAAACAAGAGAAATGACAGAGCCTAAAGAAATGACAGAAGTCTCAGAGCCAACAGAAACTTCACAGCAGAGCTGACACGTGGAGAACAGAGACATGGAGGTTTGGAGATGCTTGGAGCTCAGCAGATATCACCATGAGATGTTAAGCAAGCCAGAACCTGGAGAGAGCCAAAGGATACCCAGAGATGAAAGCCAGCCCTGGAGAAGCAAAGTGAGGCACTCCCAGAGGAACAGAGGCTGAAAACAATGGAGCCCAAGAGCAAGGGAACAGCAGATGCCAGCCACGTGACTTCCCAGCTGACAGAGGTGTTTCTGACCCATCGGCCTTTCTTGAGTGCCTTTTGTTGCTGCCTTAATTTGGACACTTTCACTTCCTTAGAACTGTAAACTTGTAGCTTATTAAATTCCCCCTTTTAAAAGTCGTTCTGGTTCTTGTATGTTGCACTGTGGCAGCTTGCAAACTAACACAGTGGTGTTAAGGGGTAATTTAAAAAATTAAATTGCAATACTAGTGGTCAATGAGAGGGAGGAATAATGGGTATGGGATATATGAGTTTTTTTATTTTTTATTTTTATTTCTTTTTCTAGAGTGATGCAAAAAAATGTTCTAAAAATGATCATGGTGAAGTATATACAATAATGTGATGATTAAAAAAAAAATCCAGAAAACTACAAACGTTGGAGAGGATGTGGTGAAATTAGAACACTTATTCACTGCTGGTGGGAATGTATACTGGTACAGCTTCTTTGGAAGACGGTTTTGCGATTCCTTAGAAAACTAAATATGAATTGTCCTATGACTTGGCAATACCACTACTTGATACATACTCAAAAGACCTGAAAGCAGTGACACAAAGAGAAATTTGTACACCGATGTTCCTATCAGCATTATTCACAATTGCCAAAAGATGGAAACAATCCAAGTGCCCATCAGCAGATGAGTGGATAAATGAAGGTGGTATATACATAAGATGGAATATTATGCAGTAGTAAGACGAAATGACATCCTGAAGCACATGACAAGATAGGTGAGCCTTGAGGACATAATGCTGAGTGAAATAAGCCAGACAGGAAAGGATAGACACTGTATGATTTCGCTTTTATGACCCTGGTAAGGGTAAAATCAAAGACTTATGATATAGTATATAGGGGACCTAGAGATACACAGAAGCTAGAGATGGGTGAACAGTTAACTAATGAGGTTGAACTTAAATGTAAAGTAATGGATAAAAGTGAAGGCTGTTCATTAGTGGGTTTATAAGTAATATTGCCATAATTGAAGGTGAACATGATTGAAAGAGGTTTTATGGAGCCACTTATCCCACTGATTAACCCTACAAATATAAATAAGTTCTTGCATTAACTACATCAAAAGTACGAATCTTGTACAAAGAGTCAGTAACAAAGAGGCATGGGGGAAAACTATTCCATGCTATGGTCTATATTTAACAGGAAGACATCAACAGCACCACAGCAAAACTGGGGGTAAATGATTGGTGTGAGGGAGGACAAGAGTTAAGGGGAGGCTTGGATTTTCTATTTGGTGAGGGTGTGTTTATCAGTTATTTTTATCTTTGAAACAATAAAAATTGTCTAACATTGAGAGTGTTGATGATTGTACAACTAAGTGAGGATAATGTGAGACATGGATTGTTTAGTCTGCACGTTATCCATAACGCTCGATGGATGGAGGTGGCTGAAAGATGCATTGACTGAGAAGTAGGACGATGAACTCTGGTGTCTGCATATGATGGAATGTTGTGTGGCTACAGAAAGGAATCACGTCGCGAGGCATGCAATGAGGTGAACGAACCTCGGGGACATTACATGGTGCAAAATAAGCCAGAAACAGAACACCAAACATTCTATGGTCTCTTTTAGAAAATACATATGAGAAAATTGGGGCCAAGTTTGTAAACTCTTACAGCAGTCACATTTAGCCTGGAGCTATCATTGTTATTTCTAGATTTGGAGATGCTGTGCTATATGTGTAACCTGGTGTCTCCCTGGAACTTTGGCTGACTCTGTGACACCTAAGACTCAGAGTTGGTGTTCTGCAGCTCTGAAAGTCAGTATTGCCACATACAACAACTGTTAAAGACGAGAAAGACATCAAGCTTCAGTTAATGAGCTTAATGAAGTTGAGTCAAGACCGAGGTAAATAAGAATACATGGAGTATGGAGGACATTTTACAATTTCACTTACTGTATGAGACCAACGGAAGAGAGATTTATTTTGCCCAAAACCTAAATTTTCTGTAGCACATAATCTATCTCAACCTGATCCTTTAAACAACCCAAACACATGGAGCCCAGAATGGGAACGAGGCCTTTTAATTCTGTTCAACGTAATGTAATACCCAGATACATCCTAAAGTATGTTGAGCAGATAATAAAAAAAGGTATTTGCAAAATCCCTTGAGGGACTGCAAAAAAAAATATGGAACTATTAAACTTTCCCACTGGGGAAACCCCTGATACTGTGTCAAGTATTAGTATATGAAAATATGTGGGAAAATATATGAAAACATGGGCCACATCATTAGTCATTAGAGAAATAAAAATTAAAATGACAGTGAGCTACCACTTCACACCCACTCGGGTGGTTATTATATTTTTTAAAAAACGAAAATACATGTTAGCAAGGATATGGAGAAACAGTACAGCCACTGTGGGAAACAGCGTGGCAGTTCCCCAGAACATTAAACAGGACATTAGGCTGCAAACAAGCAGAGTTCTTCTGGTAGACAGCCGGCCTTCTGATCTCCTGCTTCTCACCTAGCAATAAACTCTTTCTCTCTTTGAAACCCCTGTGTCTCAGGAATTGGTCATTTGAGCCATAGGGCAGAGAATTCACCGCTTTTGTCTGGTATTCTGTGTGTGTGTGTGTGTGTGTGACCACACTAAGTGCCAAAAATGGAATAAATATAAAACGTCAGTGGTCGAAATAAAAATATTGAAAATAAAACGCTTTTTAACAGTAGGAGCCCAGGTCGGGTTGAGCAAAAAGAGAGCAGGGCCATTCCCCTTCAGCCCTGGGACGCCACGCTTCTCAGCCAGTGTTTGCAGAAAGGATCTGCCCAAGCGGCGAGAGGGAGCGGTGGTCAATGGCGCAGCAGGGGTCCCCAGTGACGTCTTCACTGGGCAACTCGCCGAGTGTCTCCCCGCCCGGCTTGCGTTGAAAAGACAGTGTAACAGTACCAGCTTATCTGTGATGTAGAGCATTAAGCGCTTAGAGAAGGCCCTGACTCACAGTGAACGCTGAGTGTTAAACCATCTTATCATACCAGAGCAGAGAAATACATTTTAAAATTTAAGGAGAGGTTGAGGTGGAGCCCCAAACACCTGCAGGCGCTTAAAGCGCTACAGAGCATGCGCGGGGCGGGGCGGGGCGGGGCGGGGCGGGGCGGGGCGCTAGCGGAGTTCGTCCGTGTGCGCGTGCGCACGTGAGCGTACGTGTCCGTATGGGTGCGTGCGTGCACACGGCCTCGAGGCGCGGGCGACGCCCTCTTCACGACGGGCGCCCGAAATTTGTTCCCACCAGCTGTGTGGCCGTAAAGGTACTACGGTGCGTCGTGAAAGGGCCGCAAAAACACAGAGCTCTGGTAGGCGGTTGGGAATCCATTTTGGACGCCGTCTTTGCTGCGAAAAGTTGGAAGAACCTGTTGCTAGTCGTAGTGACGCCTCCGGCCGAGCACAGCCTCGCGCGAGCGCTCGCGTTTGAGGGTCCGGCTTCTCGGGCGCGGAGACGTGGCCGCGGGGCGGCGAAGGGGCGGCGGCGGCGAGCGAGCGGCGCGATGCGGCCGGTGGACGTGGACGAGGTGCGAGAAGCCGAGGAGGATTCCGAGAGGTTCCTGAACCCGGTCCTCAACGCCATCCGGGAGGACGTCGCCTCCCTGGAGCGCGAGCACGTCAGGGCGCACTTGAGGGCCAGGAGGAAGCTGATGGAGATCGAGAGCCTGCTGGACGAGATCAAAAGCGAGGTGGAGGCCTCGGAGCAGAGCGCCATGGATCCCGGCCGAAGCCCGGGCGCTGAGGCCGAGGAGCGAGTGATGAAGCTGTGCGAGAAGGTGGAGAAAAAGGCCCTGGAGGCCGCGCTGATGGGGAAGAGGATAGTGGAGATTCACCAGCAGATAGACCGCTACGAATGCTACTGAAGGCCTCGAGAGCGGGTAAGCGGGTCCGAGAGGATTAGCGGGGAGCCGGGCAACCACCCGGGGAGAGCTGGCTTGTGGGGAGGGTCGTTTATAACGCTCTGTTCTGCATTTTCAGCTTAGTGCTTCAAGACCGGGCAGTGGGAGAGAGGCTGGGGAAAGACGAGGCTAAACCTAGCTAAGCTTTAGTCTAGTAGATGTTGATATTATATTCTTAACGTTGGTAATGAGAAGAAAATAATTTGCTTTTCGTGAAACGTAAACATCATCTCTGGTAAAAACATTAGCTGAATGTAGGCGTCATTCACTAGGGGCGAAAATCTAGCAAGAGACCAAGGGGGGTGGAGAGAGAAGAATAGAGAAGTGTGAAACCAGTATATCGTGGACAGGTAACCTTTCTGCAAGTGGTTTTTGTACAGGTGCTTGGGTTGGTTTGACTCCAGGATGTGGGAATCTTTGATTCCCAACTTACAATGTTGTGAATTTCCCCCACTTGTACTCTAGGTTCCAGGCTGATGGACTCTGTTCAGCTGGTAAGGAGAACTGACTTCTTGGAGAGGCTGAAACAAGAAAGCCTTTCGTTTTCTTCCCTTATTTTTCTATTTGCGTTTTCACCACGTTAAGCACTAAATCTTCAGTACCATCCTGTTGGATAACTTCAGTGTTAGATTATCAGATTCAGCTTTAGACTAACAAGCACCTTCAGTTGCGAAAGGACAGCCTTTAATTAAATGCTCTTAAAGAAATGAGGTTCTAGATTCCTAGGCAGTAAGCTACTGCTTGGTCGTATTTGTTACTGTGATTTTATTGCCTTTTTTTTTTTTTTTTTTAATTGGGAAGTATACCCTTGTGCTTGCTATTTTTTTATGCTTCCTGGAATTTGGGGATCCATGAGAGACTTGAGGTCAGAGTTCTCCAAGAGAGAAGACACTACTTGGCTACAGCTGCTAAGCAAGAACCCAAGCTCCAATCAAGGATGTGAATGCTTCCTGTGGATAAGATTGAGAAGGCCCAGAGAATGGTTGAGCATGGAGAGTGGTGGTACATGAATTTGGGGACTCTGCAGTCATCAAATCAAAGGAGGAGAGCTGTTTTTTCTTTTCCTTTTTTTTTTTTGGAAATGTAATTTTTCTGTGGCATGTTAACTGGTGCACATCATGTAACCTGTCTGGTGAGTAACCTAGAATAGGGGGCGAGTTCTAGGTATATGGTGATGCTTATTTTGGGGTAAACTTCTTTGCTATAATAGAGTTATGTGTTGCAGGGGCTTCTCTGTAACAAATGCACGTGACCTCTGCTGGGGCGTTGGGGAAGGGATGCATGGGGCTGGCCGCGGCATGGCCCACACTGACAGGCAAGAGGCATCTTTCAGGCTCAGATGATGTCCAGCCTAGGTCATCAGCGTCCAGACCTCACAGGAATTGAGGCCACAGCTCTAGCTTTTACAGTAAAGCTCATTTCCTTAAAAAGACAAAAGCAGAGAGCCGGTTTTGAGTCTTTTTGCCAGTGACCAAAGCCCTTGACTTGGCCAGGAAAAGGTGAGGTAAATAAATTTTTTTCAGAATGGAAGTTTCTCCTTGATTGTCATTATTGTCAAAGGGGGTGAACTGCTGCTCACTTAGGAAGTGTTGCAGCGCTCGGAGCCCAGAGGGGGAGGTGTGAGCTGCAGTGGGGCTGGGGAGGAGGACGAGCAGTTCTCTGAGCAGCAAGGGCCTCAGAGCTGGTCCAGCCCTGCCTTCAGAGAGCTCAGGTTCAGTCGGTCGCTTAACAGTGATGGCTGTGCCTGGTGCTGCTCCAGACTCTCTGCTAGGCAGGAGGGCGTTTGAGAAGACAGGTCTGTAGAGACATCACAGCAGAGGGCACCACCCGCTAGTCCCTGATCCAGCACGTCCTGAGCGCTTGTGGCGGCAGAGGTTACATCAGGGAACAGACTGTGCTGCTGCTCTTGAATCGTAAGATGCTTAAAGCAGTACCTGGCCATAGTAAGAACCATGTGTGTAGCTTTTAAATAAATAGCTTCTTGATGAAAGGAGTAGAAAAACAGTATATATCAAATGATGTATATCCAGTAGTGGTAAGTTCTATGAAAGAAAATAGAACTGGGCCTTGGGGGCAGGGTGGGGACAGGGATTGTCATTCAATATTATAGGGTAGTCAGATAACAGCTCTGGAGTGGGGACATGGAGCATAGATGATGTGTAGACTATTCTGGGAAATATCTGGGAAAGGAATGTTGGAGGCAGCTCGATGATTAGAAATGAAGACTCCCAGGTGATTGCTTGGGTGGTGATTGCAGGGTCAGCCTGAGCCAGGGAGAAGGTGGTCTGTGATGAGGTCCCAAAGGGAACGGTTGCCCTGACTGAACAGCCAGGGAGATGGTTTGTGGATTTTAAGCAGAGGAGTGACAGAAGCTGACCTAATATTTTAAGAGAATTACTCCGGCTGCCTGTTGAGAGCTGCCAGTGAAGGCGGAGCAGGATGAGAGCTGGAGGCACCCAGGCCGCGCTGGAGCCTGGAGGTGATGCTGAATACGTGGACTGCGTGGTGTTGCTGACAGGACTTGCTTAAGGGTTGGACGTGGGTGTGAGAATTCAGGGATGATTCTGAGGGTTGTGGCCTGAGCGCCTGTAGAAGGTGACTTGTAATCTGTCGTACAAACTTTTAGAGTACCAGATGGCCCAGCCAATAACTAGGCTGGGACTACCAGAGTCCACTATGACTGGACTCCCTAGTTTATACGGTGTTTGCTGGGAGCCCTGAGGAGGGAGTCATCTGAGCATTGGGACGTTGAAGAAAGCATATAGATCAACTGTCTTTTGCTTTGGGCCCGGAAGCATCCCAAACTGCATCCCAGATTCAAGGAACAGCAAAAGGAATGTTTGGGAATTCAGAACTGCTCCCCACCCCTACGCTGCAGCACAGCACTGGAGAGTACAGCGACAGAAAACTGGTGCCATGGAGAGGGATTGTGGAGGGAACAGGGTGGCAAGGAGGAAGCCAGGCATTCGGGTCATGTGGCCTGCATATAATTTATAGAGGATCTGAGCTTGCTCTTCTGTGTTCCCACTTCTCCAACTGGGGTCCTCTGGGGCACACCCAAGTGAGGGATACATTGGCGCATTCTGAATGGCCAATTTATTTAGATGCTTGATGGGAAATTTTTTTTTTTAATTTTTGAAATGAAATACCAATGGCCAATAAATTGTATTCTTGGAGTGACTACTTATGGCCCTGTCACACGCTCTTAGAGTAGTGCCATCCAAACTTTAATCTGGGTAACTCGAGTCAGATTCTGACCCTCTAATCCAGGACCTGGGAGTCTTCATTTCTAACTAGCTCTGAAGTGATCACTGCTGCTGGTCCAGGAACCACGCTTTGAGGGAGGAGCGAGGTTGTCGGGGGGGGGACTGCTGAGAACCTTTGAGTAGCAGAGTAGTGGGGATCATGGAAAGGTTTTGAGCAGGGCAACAACACTTTGATTTTTGTAGTTTAGGAAAACAGATGTGTAGTTGTGGGAAGTAGATGGGGCAAGAGTGTGAAGTGAGGTTGGAGGTGTCCCCATTTCCTTTTCAAACTACAGCAGTCACACCTCTGTCACCTGGACTCCCTCTCTTGCTGATGATGTCCATTAAAGTTGAGCTGCAGCAGCTTGTTTCAGATCTATTCCCCTCCTCCGAATCTGTACTCCTTATTGGCATTAGAGGAGAGGTTGTATCTTGTGCTTGGCATGACCAATAAATAATACCAAGGAGCCATTGTGAATATCAGCCAGACAAGGCTGATGTTGCCAGGGTTGAGAACTGAGGGTCTGTAGGTCTCCCTAGCAGCCCTACCCTCTCTCCCTAGCTGTACCCCAGAGGCCAGGCCATGGGTGGATTGTGCAGGAGTGTCAGGGAGAAAATGGGGTAAATCTTTTGGGAGTCTTTGCTTATGAATACTGTGTTTCTGTTAAGGCAAGCATCTTTTTGTTGAGAAGTACATTTCCCAATCCTGAAACTGGGGTGGTTGCATTGCTTTCAACAAACCCATGAAGAGGGAAAACAATGTGTAGGATGTAACCACATGAATAGGTCAATCTAAGACCATTCAAGAAGCCAAAAAAGGAAGCAGTATGAGCTGATTGTTTCTTCTGTCACACCGCAGCTGAATTCCTTTTGCTCCCTGCCGGTATCAGGACATGAAAATGAGAAAACAAAAGTCTGTGTTACCAGAATCTACTTGAGATTAGACACTTAACAAATCTCATCTCATTTTCACACATTTCAGAGATCCGTTTGTTATCCTCATTGTTTAGGTTAGGATATTTGGGCTGGGGGGTTAAAAACCACCTTGATAGATTTAACAACTCGTGTGGGGTAAGAAGTGCTGGGATTGAGGTAAACCCCAGGGGCTGGGAGAACATGGAGGTGGTATTCAGCCTGGCCAGGGCAATTGGGGAAGGGCTCCCAGAGGAATTATGATGTGTTATATGATTTAAGTGCCATGAGGGGATGGGATGGAGGTAGGGCAGGGTGTATAGAAGTTTCCAGTCCAGCTGGCCTCACCTGTCGTCAGTAGAGCATCCGGAGGCCTAGGCCTCTGGATGTTTCCTCAGCTAAGCTGACCCCTTGGATAAAGGCACTTCAGATCTTGGACACCATGATGGCACACTGGCAGGAGACAAGTTTGAGAAATTGGCCCCTTGGAAATGGGCAATATCGACCCTGAGCCACAGGAAGGGGGATGCCCAGGGAGGAAGAGCTCCTGACTCTGCTGAAGGCACAACATACAGGGGATGGCATGCGGAAGGCTTGGGTTGGGGTTAGGGTGCAGGAGTCCCCTCCTGGCTCTGCTGCTCACTGACTGCGTGACCTTGGGGAAGTGATGGTCTCTGGGCCACAAAAGATGTACTGTCTTGAGTTTCCATGGATCCTTACCTTCCATTTGACTGGGTTTCAATAAACTAACCACCTCTTGGACAGTCTTACCTCAACCTTGAGGCAATACTTTGAGGACAGATGTCTCAGGCCCTTTCAAAGTCTTTTGGAATTTAATTCTATGTTGCAGTTACACCAGCACTTCCAAATAAGTCCTCTAGGCTAAAGTGTCTCATTAGCCAGCAGTTCCAGGGTTGCCTTGAGACATTCTATCAGTTGTCCTGAGAAACTGAATATTCGTACTGTGGTTGTGAATTTGTCAATTTCTTGTAGTTCTCTCAGTTCTCAATTTAGACAATCTGAGGCTCTGCCAGTAAGTGCATACAAGTTTTGAAATACATGGTCTTTCTGTTGAATTGAGACTTGTATTATGTAGTGACCCTCTTTTGCTCTAGTAATACTTTCTGCCTTAAAGTCTATTTTATCTGCTCATAAGCTCCCCCAGCTTTCTTTTGGTTAATGTTTGGTAAGTCTTTTTACCATTACTTTATTTGCAACCTTTCTGTGCCACCCTCACCTCTGTCACCTCCTGCCTCTCCACCCTCTTCCTGGAGCAGAACAGCCTCATCCTAAAGTTCTAAATTGTACAATACGGGGTTATGAACCATTATCCACGGCCTCTGCCCCAATGAGCATGCTGAGTTGGGGTCTTATAGTTGAACAGCCATTCTCCTGCACTTTACTCATTCAACATTCCAGTGTTCAGACAAGCGGGGTCTTCCTGCCACCATTGAACCTACTGTGAAACCCACTCCAAATGCTACCTAGTAGAGATGCACTACTTATGATGTTGGGGCATCCTGGCAGGTGCAGTTGGTGACCAGAATGTGGGTCACCCTGGAAATCAAGCCCGCAGAGTCCCAAGGTTACTGTAAGTCCAGTGGCCTGGTGTCCACATCTGTGGCCTTCACCCAGAACCAAAAACTGCTCTGTGCTCTCTTGGTTGCCTCTGCTTTGGCCTTGCTCACGTGTTTGAATCCTCAGGCCCTGCCCTACTGAGTACTGCAGGCAGCCCCAGGCCCAGGACTGGGCTCCAGGAAGCCACAGCAACTCCCTGACCAGGGCTTTCCCCTCAGAGCTGGGAAGAACCCCTCTCTGAGGCTTGCAGCTTGCTGTAGCTGCATTCCTGATGGGCCGTTTCTACCAAATGAATCTTAACATTAACAGACTGAGGCGTTCTGGCAAAGCCCACACCAAGAACTTGTTCTTTTCTTCCTCTCTCCGGATTCCTCTGGCTGAACTTGCTTCCTCTGAGTCAGCTGGTCCCCAGGCAGCACAGCAGTGTGGGTCTGGGTTATGACATGCGGCGCATTCTAGGGAGGTCATTTTTGTTTGGAATAAAGATATGAGAAGTTGCTGGTAGAGGTGATTTGCTTGTTCTCTACATTTTGTGGGGCTGTAGCTGAAGAGACATCTGGAAAAGAGAGAAACACAGGACACTTGGGGTTGGAGTTGGAGTGTCCCCTCTGGGGAAACTTCCTGACTCCCCTGGCTTGGGGGGCACCTCTCCTGGACTCCCCCAGGTCTCTGGCATGTTACCTAGCGCACTGCATGGCCGTGGTCTGCTTTCTCTCTGTGTCTCCTGGAAGGAGAGATGAGCCAGACACAGCACCTGTCTCAGCCTGCCCAGCCCAGAGAAGGTGCCAGGAGAGAGAAAAGAAGAGAGCTGTGAAGAGGGCGGGGAGAGGGACAAAGGTGAGGGTGCTTGCAGCCCTGCACCCCACCAGGTGCTCACACTGGGCGGATTAATCCTGCCTTGCAGTCACCTTTGGATCTTCTCCCATCCCTGAGGAGTAAGGATTGTAATGGCTAGTTCATAGGAAATTGACCAAGGCATCACAGAGCAAAGAAAGGACAGAGTCAGGAACCAAAGTGAAGTCAACCCCACCTTTCTGGGATGCCAGGCTGGTTACTGTGAGGCGGCTAGGGTTGCACCAGGTAGGAATACCTCCAGCTGCAAACAAGAGCCACATCCACATGGTGGCAAGGCAGCTGCTGCGCCTCCTGATGTCACTTCCAGGGTTCAGCAAGGAAGAAGGCCAAGGGCCAAAGGCTGTCTTTGTATTCAGGAAGCCCAGCCCGGCCCTGAGCCCTCCTTGAAACAGCATTTGAGCAGCACTATAGCCTGGGGGGCCCTAGCTGCAAGGGAGCCTGGGGGAAGGAGCACCTTAGCTCCCCAGCCTAGAGGAGAGGTTTGCCAACGGCCCCTCCTGGGTCGGGGCCCCTCTGCTGCCTTACCCAGGAGCCGTGTGCCCAGGTGAGGCTGTGGCCTCTGCTCTCGGTGCTATACTCAGGGAGGTTTCAGTTGTCCCTGAGAAACTCATTTCCTCAACCATTTCAGCCTCTTCCCTTGTCAAATATTTGCCTGAGATGTTATCGAAAATGAAACCGGCTTCTAGGAGCTCACGGGCAGTGCCGGTGGACGCAATGGCCGAGTCACCTGGCCTGGCTCGCCCATCTCCTCGCTCAGGGCCATGGTTCCTCCTTCCGTGAGGGTGGACGGGTCTGATGGGAACTGGAGCCCTCTCCTCGCCCTTTCCTGTCCTGTTCCCTGCTGAGGCCTCTGCCCGCTCCAGGATGTCCTTGGGGCAGGTGGCAGCAGGGGCCCCTGAGCCCGGCATGCCTGGGGTCCCCCCTGCTTCCACCTTTAGCACCAGCTGCCGAGTGGGCCTCCGCAGGGCAGTGCCCCATCTCTCCCTTGCCCGGGGGGGCTATGGGCCCTGCAGTCCTATTAGATGGGCCCCTCCATGGGGGGCCCCAGACAGAGCCGTTCTAAAAGTTTCCCAGGAGCTCTGCCATGGGGCCAGGGGCCTCTCAGCCCCACCTCCACCTTGTACCTTCGTCGCCCCCCAACTTGCCATCTCCCCAAAGCATGCTGTGCTTTGTGCCTCTGTCCCTCTGCCATTCTCCACGCCCACCCCCTCTCACCAACTCCTCTCCATCCTTGGGGCCCTACTCGCAGGCAGGCCGGGGTACCCCTCCACACGGACAGCCCCTCCACTGCCACCCCCTTCATCACTGCCCCCTGCACCTCCTCCAGGTGACCAGTGTGGACCACCCCTCTCCAGTTGGGGACCCCTGGGCCCGTGATGCAACCCTCAGGGGGCAGCACAAGGTCTGGGGGGCTGGGACCCACGTCTCATGTGGATGGGGCCGCTGTTTGCCATCTGTGTGCTGGGCCTGGAGTCACTGCAGGGCCATTGCTGGGGCTGGCCAGGTGTCACCATCCCTCTCAGAGCGCCTCATCTGGGCCTGACACAGAGGACACTGCACGTTGCACTCTGTCCAGGCTGGGCAGGCCACTCTGGGGCTTTCCGGAAACTTCTTGCCCACTGGGGGGTTCACCAGAGTCTGCCCCTGTCACCCTGGCATGCACTGCGGGTATCCTGGGCTCCCCAGGGGCGGGCGGCTCTGTTGGTCCCTTGGTCCCAACAGGCCTGGGCCTGTAAGCCTGCACCGGCGGCGCCCCTTCCCCTGGAAACCGTGTGGGGACACTCGAGTCCCTGTCTCCTGTCTTCACGCTCGTCATGGGCAGGGTTCAGCACCCCCGAGGGCACTGGGGGCAGAGGGCAGAGGCCACTGCTTTCTCCGCTTCACCCGACCACATGCCTCCATGCTGTGCTGTCACCCGACTTCTCGGGGGGGGCGGGGGGACACCGAGGGCAGAAGAGGTTTTCTTTCCCAAACCAGCCTTGTTCCCAAGCAGCGTCTGCTGTGGGCTGAACTGTGTCCCCAGAGAAATTGTCCAAGTCACAGCACCTGGGAGTGTGGCCTTGTTTGGAAACAGGATCATTGCAGATGGAATTAGGTAAGATGAGGCCATCCTGGTCTAGGGGCGCCCTTCATCCAAAGTGACCTGTGTCCTCTCAGGGACGAGGCCACATGACGGCGGGGGCAGAGACTGGGCTGACGCTGCCACAGCCATGGAGTGCCAGGGGTTCCTGCCTCCCGAGGGCCCACAGGCCTCCCGACCCCTGGAGTTTGGATTTCCAGCCTCCAGAACTGCGGAAGAATCCATTTTTGCTGTTCTCAGTGCCCCAG
Organism: Myrmecophaga tridactyla; assembly: GCA_004026745.1. Lineage (NCBI taxonomy): Eukaryota > Metazoa > Chordata > Mammalia > Pilosa > Myrmecophagidae > Myrmecophaga > Myrmecophaga tridactyla. The sequence goes on along the minus strand of PVIY010010081.1, from coordinate 3,889 downwards.
TCTGGGGGCCTCTGTTACAGCGGCCCCCGGAGCCAGACGACACCCACCCCAGGGCCAGCAGGAGACACCCTTACCTGGCTCTCCCCCAGGCCGCGGGCTCCCAAGGAAGCTCCAGTCTCACCTGGCTGGGCCACAGCTCTGCCCCTGGCGAAGGAAGTAGCCCCAGCCTGGTCTGGAACAGAAAGTCTTTTTTGTGTGATGCAATTCTCAGTCTCCTTTGGGGAAGAAACTAGCTTTCCAGATGAACGCTTAAGGAATTTTTATTCAATTTTTTTTGTGGGGGGTGTACGTGGGCCAGGAATCAAACCCGGGTCTCTGGCATGGAAGGCAAGCATTCTACCCCTGAGCCACCCGTGCACCCTTACTCAATTTTAAATAGAGTTAAGACCTGGTCTGGGAAATTAGTTAACCCTGCCACAGGTTGTCAGCCAGCAGCCAGGAGGAGTTTACCCAGACATTCCTTTCTGTGAGTTCACTTTAACAGATGGCCATCTAATCACTAGGTTTTTGTTTCTTTGTTTTTTTAATGCCTACAGAGTTTTCTACCAAGAGAGAAGCCTTTGAACGGGCCTGCTTGGGGTTTTGCAATAAGTCTGAAATAAAATATTTGGAACAAACACATGTTCAAGACTACATTTCCCAGCAAGCTTTTTAAACGAAGAGGTGGGAAATGCGGGTTCCAGAGCTCCTCCACGCTCAAGGACGGTCCCTTCTGTTTTGCTCCTGGACCTCACAGTAACTTCTCAGGCAGGGACACCCCCTGTCACACGCCTGCCCCACTTCAGGCAGAGGCCCCCACGGAGGAGGCAGTCCCAGACCCGGCCCTCTCCTCCCTGGCTCTCACCTGTGGGTCCTCGAGCCTCTCCCCTTGGTGCTCTGACCCAGAGCTCTGAGTACACCCTTCCTTGGAAAGGGCAGCACCCAGCCTCTGAGCAGGGCGTGGGCAGAGCCTCCCAGGAGCTGGCAACCATCCTTGCAGAGGCCTGGGCTCACGATGGCCAGAGGGAGTTCCTTGGACAGACGCATTCCCCGGTGGTCTCCTCGTGCCACTGAGACCATAGCAAAATGCAGCCCACCCTGATGCGGGAAGCTTCCTCCTACCCTCGGGAAAGCTTCAGTTTAAAGTTACTGAACCGCCCCAGGAGACGTTAGTTCTCTGGTCTTCCTGTTGTGCTGATAAGGCCCCTGGTTAAAGATTTCCGTGGGTGACTAACCTGTGCCTGGAATCTTATCTTAGGAGGAATTGCCCCACAAAGGAGTGAGTGGAGCTGAAGCTTCCCTGCACCCTGGCTCTGAACCCCTTGTTGTGAGACTTGGAAAAAGGGGGCTCTGGCAAAGGAAAACCTAGTCGGAGCTGCACTGCCTACAGCCAGGCCTGGTCCAGCAGGGTGGGGGACAATCAGCCTCCCCATTTACGAGTGTCCAGGCTGAGTCCCCAGTGGCCCTTACGGGGTTCAGGTGCCCAGTCTGCCCCCCGAGGAGGCTAGAGCTGCTTCCACCCAGGTCCCCTGGCCTCACAGCCCTCTCCCCGCGCTCCCCCTTGTCCTGCAGGCGCCCCACATGCAAGTGGGGAGAGGAGGGGAGGCAGCATGGGGAGGTGTGTGGACTCGCCAAGAGCCCTAGGGGCGTACCCATCGCCTGGGCTCTGTACTGCCATAGATTTGGGGAGCAGATTGAGGTGGGAGCATTTTGTTCCGTCGCCTCCAGGGCACCCTGCATGGGTGCCCTGCGGCTTCCTACCCGCAGCCCCTACCCGCTGCCTGCCCAGTTACCAGCAGCTAGACGCCAGGGGAGCAGAAGGGACAGGCCACTCCTACATTCCTTGCCGGGAGAACCCCCCTCCCCAGCAGCAGCATTACAAGGAGCTGAGCTGCGGCCCGGCAAGCAGGGCAGGACATGCTGAGTGTCCCACCCTCTGGGTCAACACGAGGCTGGGCCTTATAAAGCGCCCAGGGGCTCTGGTTGGGACGTGTCCTCAGCCCCACCAGCACCATGACCGAACTGGAGATGGCCGTGGGCATGATCGTGGACGTCTTCGCCCGGTACGCGGGCAGGGAGGGCAGCAGGCAGAGCCTGACCAAGGGCGAGCTGAAGGCACTGATGGAGAAGGAGCTCCCCGGCTTCCTGAAGGTGAGCGCCAAGGCGGGCAGGTGGCAGTGAGCGGTGGGGGCCGCCGAAGGCCGCACAGTAGTCTAAAGCCCCAGCCCCAGGCGCAGAGCAGCCGGTGTGTGTGTGCGCGTGTGTGTGTGTTTGCACATGCATGTGTATGTGCAGAATGTGGTCAGGTTGATCCTTGAAACCCATTTATCAGTGACCAGATTCTGGCCCAGTGGGAGCGAGTGGGATTCAAAGTGGGGCTGTGGCAGGGTGGCCGGAGGCAGGACAGAGTCCAGGGTCACTTCTGAGCTTGCTGGTCTCTCGGGGCCATCTCTGCCCGAGGCTGCCCCATAGACGCCCCTCCTCCGCTGCCTCCCTGCCTGCCGGAACCCTGGCTGCCTGGTAGCAATGGGATTGTCAGGAACCGGGAGTGGGAGGCCTCGTCCGGGCTCCTTTCCACTAGGACCAGCAACCTCCCCATGCTCAGTGCTCGCTGAGTCTGCAGCACCACAAGCCTCTCCCTCAGGCCCCACTGCACGGCTGGGCCAGGGACCCACCTCCCTCCTCCTCCCACCCTTCTGCCTCCTTCCTTCTTCTTCTCCTCTCCCTCTAGGTCCCTCCCCCTCTCCCTCTCCCTCCTCTCCCTTGCCCTGTTCTGGGCCCCTAGACTCTGCCCCCCTGCCCTCCAAGGGGTCTGTGCCAATACTGACTCTTGGAAATGGAAGCCTGAACTTTTTGGCCTTAAGTGTCACTTCAAAGACATTAGGAACTGCAGAATTCTGTTTCTCTTCTCCTAAATGTGAGTACAGTGAAGATGTACTTTAAACAATAAAGTTCATCTGTTTCTCTCAACTGTAAATACTGTGTTTGTGGTAGAAGATGTGAAAGACCAAGAAATGTGGAGGGCAGAAATTCCTATCCCTGGAATACAGGCTCTTTCTCTCCCAACATTTATCCCACGCAAACGTTTATGGAGCAAAATCCTAACTTAAATACAATTAACTTATTTTTGAGCTTCACATTGTAGCCTAAATTCTTTAACTTTTTAACCAGAGCACCCCAGGCTGGGAACCTGTGAAAAGCAATCTCCACCTTGGGGGTTTGGATCCAACAGGTGTTGGAGTGGGGGTGGGGTGAGGGACCCGGCCCATGCAGGCGGTCCAGGGAACACACTTGGAGAACCGCTGACTCAGCCAGTGATTGTCCAACTTGGGTCATGCTAGAGTCACTTGGGAGCTGAGTTTCAACAAGCCTCCACGGAGGCCAGATTTCTGGTATGTCTGCTGGCCCAGGCCCTGAGCTGGCCTGGCAGTAAATACAGAATAAACCTGGGTTTCCATCCTCTACTAGCAACTGTGCTTGGCTGAGCCTGAGCTCTGCACCAGGCATTCACACACTGACTCTTGGCCTCTTTCTCCTCCAGAACGGAAGAGAAAAAGATGCCGTGGATAAACTTCTCAAGGACCTGGACGCCAATGGAGATGCAGAAGTAGACTTCAACGAGTTCGTGGTGTTTGTGGCTGCACTCACATCTGCCTGCCACAAGTACTTTGAGCAGGCAGGACACAACTGATGCCCTACAGATGGAAGATTCCTGAAGGAGGCAGGGGCAGGGAGTGGGTACTTAGTTTCCAGAAAGCCCTCTGTGGGTGATTATTACCCTAGACTGATTAATAAATGTCTGATGAAATTATCCTTGTCATTGAATTATTCATTATATACACAGTGCTAGGCCCTGGAGAGAAGGAGATGAAAAAGACACGGTTCACAGGGCAGGGGGTCACAATCCATC
>PVIY010010080.1:0-70085 GCA_004026745.1 Myrmecophaga tridactyla | reverse complement strand
TTCTCTCTCGGCTGGAAGGGCACATGGCGAAGACGGCGTCATCTGCTAGCTTACTCTCCTGGCTTCCTGTTTCGTGAAGCTCCCCGGGAGGCATTTTCCTTCTTCATCTCCAAAGGTCGCTGGCTGGTGGACTCTGCTTCTCGTGGCTATGTCATTCTGTTCTCTCTCTCTGAATCTCTCATTCTCCAAAATGTTTCCTTTTTTATAGGACTTCAGAAACTAATCAAGACCCACTCAAATGGGTGGAGACATGTCATCACCTAATCCAATTTAACAACCACTCTTGACTAAATCACATCACCCAGGCAGATGATCTCATTACAGTTTCAAACATACAGTATTGAATAGAGAGTATTCTGCCTTTATGAAATGGGATTTATATTAAAACATGGCTTTTCTTAGGGGGCATACTTTCTTTCAAACCAGCACAGAGGCATTTTCCTTCTTCATCTCCAAAGGTTAATGGCCGGTGGACTCTACTTCTCAAGGCTGTGTCATTCTGCTCTGCTCTCTCTGAATCTCTTTCTCAAAAATGTTTCCTCTTTTATAGGACTCCAGAAACTTCTCAAGACCCACCCAAATGAGTGGAGACATGTCATCACCTAATCCATTTTAACAACCACTCTTGACTAAATCACATCATCCAGAGAGATGATCTGATTACAGTTTCAAACATGCAGTATTGAATAGGGATTAGTCTCCCTTTATGAAATGGGATTTTGATTAAAACATGGCTTTTTTGGGGGACATATATCATTTTAAACCAGCACAGACCACTTTACCCCAAATCATAGTCCCAGACTATATCCTTACTGTACTTTTAAAAATATATATTTTTATTAATAAATCTTCACACACATACATACCATGCTTGGTGTACAATCAATAGCTCACGATACCATCACATAGTTGTACGTTCATCTCCATGATAATTTTTTAGAACATTTGCATTTCTCCAGAAAAAGAAATATATATACCATACCCCTTATTCCTCCTTCTCATTGCCACTAGTATTTCCATCTACCCAGTTTGTTTTAACCTTTGTCCTGCCTATTACTTAGTTATTCTTTATCCATATATAGTTTTACTCATCTGTCCATACCCTGGATAAAAGAAGCAGCAGACACAAGGATTTCACAATCCCACAGACACATTGTAAAGGTTATATCCTTATACAATTGTCTTCAAGAATCAAGGATACTGGAACACAGCTCAACAGTTTCAAATACTTCTTTCCAACCACTCCAATACACCATAAACTAAAAAAGGATATCCATATAATGCATAAAAATAACCTCCATGATAACTTCTCAAGTCTGAAATCTCTCAACCACTGAGGCTTTTTTTTTTTCATTTCTCTCTTTCCACTTTTGGTCAACGATGCATTCTTAATCCCTTGATGCTGATTCCCAGCTTATCCTGGGATTTCTGGACCACATTGCCAGGGAAATTTACACCCCTGGGAGTCATGTCTCACATAGAGGGGGAGGACAGTGAGTTCATTTGCCATGTCAGCTTGGAGACAGAGAGGCCACATCTGAACAACAAAAGAGGTTCTCTGGGGGTGACTCAGACCTAATTTTAAGTAGGCTTAGCCTATCCTTTGAAGGAATAATTTTTATAGGGGCTAACCTCAAGATCAAGGGCTTAGCCTATTTATTTGGTTGTCGCCACTGCTTGCCAGAATATCAGAAATTCTCCAAACAGTGGAGATGAATATATCCTCCTTTCTTCCCAGTACCCCAAGGTGACCTTGCAAATACTTCTTTATTCTCTGCCGAAATTACTCTGGAATATATCAGGGCATCGCACTAATGTGGGCAAACCAATAAGATCTCACACTCTATTCAAGATTCCATGTACTTATGGTGTTCAACTAAACTGATCATACAGGTTAATTAGGAAATGCACTACCCAAAATATAAATTTTATACCAAATAAACATCTCTCCCTTTAATCTCACACAGAAGTTGAAGTTTTAAAATATGGGCCATATTATCCTTTACCCTGAATTCTGATTTACCTTACTCCTATCCAGATCAGCTTCATTCATGTCTCTACTCAAAGTCTGATCACTTTTTCAACTTTTTAAACAGTTTCTGTACAGGGTACTGCTGACATTCATAGCTTCAGAGCTCTAAATCTGAGTCTCAGGTATCACATAAATACTCGAAGCTTCTGGAAATGACCAGGTTATAAACAAACAGCTCAGAATCTCAGAATTTAGAATAGTAGTTACAACTCCTGAATATATGTCACTGCTGTAAAAGCTTACAATCTAGGAGCCTTTACAATAGGCTCCAACTTGATAACCTGTGTTCTCAACTTCAGTTCATCGAGTTTTTATGTTATAGTTAGTCCATATGATTGAGGCATGATAATATTTGTCTTTTTGTATCTGACATTTCATTCAACATACAGTCCTTAAGATTCATTCACCAAGTTGCATGCTTCACAACTTCATTCCTTCTTGAAGCCATTCAGTAGTTCATTGCATTTATACAGCACAGTTCCCCCTTCCATTCCTCAGTAGTTGTACCCTTAAGCCACCTCCATCCATTGTGAATCATGAACACTGCTGCCATAGACATTAGTGTGCAAATGTCCATTCTTGACCCTACATTCAGTTCCTCCAGGTATATATTGAACAATGGGGTTGCAAGATCATATGGCAGCCCTACCCTTAGCCTCCTATGGAACAACCACACTGCCCTCCAAGAGGGTAGCATCTTTCAGTTTCCCTACTGATAGTGAATAGCAACAATTCTTTCTTTGCATTTTCTCTGACACTTGTTTCTCTCTGTTCATTTTAAGCAGTTTTATTCACACACCGTACAATCCAGCCTAAGATTATACACATGCCTTCACCACAATACTCTATATGAAGACATCTCATTTTCTTCCATAAAGAAACCATACCTCTCCCCAATGCCCTCCTCCACTGACATTTAGTTTTGGCATAATGCCTTATTACATTCAGTGGAAGCATAATACAATGTTACTGTTGACTATAGACCCTAGTTTGCATTGATTGTACTTTTTCCCCGTATACCATCTATTTTCAGCCCCCTGCAATGTTGGCATTCACTTGTTCTCCCTCATGAAAAAACATTTTTCTATCTGTACATTTAATCACCATTATTGTTCACTCTAAGCATTCCTAAATTATACTGCCTCAGTCTTTATCCTCTATCTTTACTTTTGGTTTCATTCATGCCCCCAGCTCTCCTCCCTCTATCTTACTCATATTCAGCTTCACTCACTACTTATATTATTGTGCTACGATCAGATCGTATTGTTCTATCTATTTCTGAATTTTGACAGTCAGTCCTGTTGCACATTTATATTCCTTCAGCACCAAATGCCCCATCTCTACCCTATTTCTATCCCCTGGTAACCTATGTTCTTAACTTCAAATCTCAAGTTTCACTCATAAATGTTAACTTTGTTAACAAATACAAAAGGTATTTGTCCTTTTGTTTCTGGCTAATTTCACTGAGCATAGTGTCCTCAAAATTCATCCACATTGTTACATGCTTCATGACTTTATTCTGTCTTACAGCTGCCTAATATTCCATTGTATGTGTATACCACGCTTATTTAACAACTCATCTGTTGATGGACATTTGGGCTGTTTCCGTCTCCTGGTAATCATAAATAATGCTGCTATAAACATTGGTGAGCAAATGTCCATTTCTGTCCTTCCTCTCAAGTCCTTTGACTATATAGCTAGTAATGGGATTGCTGGATCATATGGCAATTCTTTACTTAGCTTCCTGAAGAACCGTCAAACTGCCTTCCAGAGTGATTGTATCATTTTACATTTCTACCAACAGTGGATAAGTATGCCTCTTTCTCCATATACTCTGCAACATTTGTAAATTTCTGTTTTTTTGATAATGGCTATTCAAGTGGGTGTCAGATGATATCTCATTGTGATTTTATTTGCATTTCCCTAATAGCCAGTGAAATTGAGCATCTTTTCATGTGCATTTTAGCCATTTGTACTTCCTCTTCTGAGAAGTTTCTGTTCATGTCTTTTGCCCATTTTGTAATTGGGTTGTTTGTCTTTTTGTAGTTGAGATGAAGAATCTCTTTATATATTCTGGATACTAAACCCTTATCTGATATGTGGTTTCAAATATTGTCTCCCATTGTGGGGCTGAATTTTTACTTTCTTGACAAAGTTCTTTGATGCACAAAAGTGGTTAATTTTGAGGAGTGCCCATTTATCTATTTCTTTCTTCAATGCTCATGCTTTTAGTGTAAGGTCTAGGAAACCACCCCCTATTACAAGTTTTATAAGATATTTCCCTACATTTTATTCTAAAAGTTTTATGGTCTTAGCTCTAATGTTTAGTTCTTTAATCCATTTTGAATTAATATTTATAGGGTGTGAGATATAGGTCCTCTTTCATTCTTTTGCTTATGGATAGTCAGTTCTCCAAGCACTATTTATTGAAGGGCTTCTCTGTCCCAAGTGGACTGGTTTGACCTCCTTATCAAAGATCAATTGTCCATAGATGAGAGGATCTATTTATGAATACTCTATCAATTCCATTGGTCAGTGTACTTAGCTTTATACCAGTACCATGCTGTTTTGACCACTGTAGCTTTGTGCTATGCTTTAAAGTCTGATAGTGTGAAACCTCCCACTTCAATTTTCTTTCTCAAGATATTTTTAGCTATTTGGGGCATGCTTCCTATCCAAATAAATTTGATTATTGCTTTTCTATTTCTGCAAAGTAAGTTGTTGGGATTTTAATTGGTGTTGCATTGAATTTATAAATCAATTTGGGTAGAATCGACATCTGAATTGTATTTAGTCTTCCAATCCATGAGCACAGTATGTGTTTCCATCTATTTAGGTCTTCCATGATTTCTATTAGCAATTTCTTTTGTTTTTCTATGTATAGGTCTTTTGTATCCTCAGTTAAATTTATTTCTAAATACTTGATATTTTTGGTTGCTATTGTAAATAGAATTCTTTTCTTGATTTCCTCCTCAGATTGCTCATTACTAGTATATAGAAACATTATTGATTTGGGGGTGTTGATCTTATACTCTGCCACTTTGCTTTACTCATTTATTAGTTCTAGTAGCTTTGTTGCAGATTTTTGGGATTTTCAATGTACAGTATCATGTCATCTGCAAACAGTGAGAGTTTTACTTCTTCTTTCCAATTTGGATGCCTTTTATTTCTTTGTCTTGTCTAATTGCTCTGGCTAGAACTTCCAGCACAATTTCGAATAACAGCGATTACAGTGGGCATCCTTGTCTTGCTCCTGATCTTAGAGGGAAAGCTCCCAGTCTTTCTCCATTGAGGAAAAATTAGCTGTGGGTTTTTCATATATTCTCTTTATTATGTTGAGGAAGTTTCCTTCTATTCCTATCCTTTGAAATGTTTTCATCAAAAGAGGCATTTTGTTAAATGCCTTTTCTGCATCAATCAAGATGCTCATATGGTTTCTCTGCTTTGATTTGTTGATATGGTGTACTACATTAATTGATTTTCTTATGTTTCATAGAATGAGTTAGGTAGTTTTTCCACCCCTTCCATTTTTTTGAAGAGCCTGAGAAGGATCGATATGAATTCTTTCTTGAATGCTTGGTAGGATTCACATGTGAAGTCATCTGGTCCTAGGCTTTTCTTTTCAGAGAGCTACTTGATAACTGATTCAATATCTACTTGTGATTGGTTTGTTGAGGTCATCTATTTTTTCTCCACTTAATGTTGGTTGTTCATGCCTTTCTAGGAAGTTGTCCATTTCATCTACATTGTCTAGTTTATTAGCATATAGTTGCTCATAGTATCCTCTCATTACCTCCTTTATTTCTGCAGGGTCAGTGGTTATGTCTCCTCTTCTGTTTCTGATTTATTTGCATCCTCTCTCTTTTTTTTCTTTGTCAACTTAGCTAAGGGTCCATTGATCTTATTAATTTTCTCAAAGAACCAACTCTGGTTTTCTTGATTTTCTCAATTCTTTTTATGTTCTCAATTTCATTTATTTCTGCTCTAATCTTTGCTATTTCTTTCCTTCTGTTTGCTTTGGGATTAGTTTGTTGTTCTTTCCCTAGTTCTTCCAAATGAACAGTTAATTCCTCAATTTCTGCTCTTTCTTCTTTTTTAACATAGGCATTTAAAGCAATAAATTTCCCTCTCAGCACTGCCTTTGCTGCATCCCATAAATTTTGATATGTTGTGTTTTCATTTTCATTTGCCTCAATGTATTTACTGATTTCTCTTGTAATTTTTTCCTTGACCCACTGGATGTTTAAGAATGTGTTGTTTAGCTTGCATATATTTGTGAACTTTCTGGCCCTCTGCCTGTTATTGATTTCCAACTATTATGATCTGAGAAAGTGTTTGTATGATTCAATCTTTTAAATTTATCTTTTAAATCTTTTAAATTTTATTGAGACTTGGTTTGTGATCCAGCATATGGTTATCTTTGAGAATTATCCATGAGCACTAGAGAAAAATATGTATCCTGCTGTGGTGGGATGTAATGTTCTGTAAATGTGTGTTAAGTCTAGTTCATTTATTGTATTATTCAAATTCTCTTTTTCTTTATTGATCCTCTGTCTAGATGTTCTATCCATTGATAACAGCAGGGAATTGAAGTCTCCAACTATTATGGTAGAGGTATTTATTTCTCCCTTCAGTGTTGTCAGTGTTTGCCTCATGTATTTTGAGGCAATATTTTATGCACTCTGGCTCAGTGCATAAATATTTGATTGTTATGACTTCTTGTTGAATTGTTCCTTTTATTAATACACAATGTCCTTCTTTGTCTCTTTTAATTGTTTTACATTTGAAGTCTAATTTGTTGGATATTAGTATAGCTACTCCTCTTTTCTGATTGTTGTTTACCTGAAATATCTTTTCCTAATTGTTCTAGTTTGCCAGTTGCTAGAATGCAACATAACAGAAATAGAATGGCTTTTAAAGGGGGGAATTTATTAAATTGAAAGTTTATAGTTCTAAGTCCATGAGAATGTATAAATTAAAGCAAGTCTATAAAAATGTCCAAATTAAGGCACCAAGAAGAGGTTACCTTCACTCAAGAAAGGCCAATGAAGTTCAGGGTTTCTCTGTCAAGTGGAAAGGCACCTGGTGAACATGGTAACATCTGCTTGCTTTCTCTCCAGGCTTCTTGTTTCATGAAGCTCCCCCGGGGGCATTTTTCTTCTTCATCTCCAAAGGTCTCTGGCAGCATGGGCTCTTGCAGTTCTCATGGCTCTCTCCTGGCTCTCTCACGGCTCAGAAGCTTTCTCCAAAATGCTTCCTCTTTTAAAGGATTCCAGTAAACTAATCAAGACCCACTTGTAATGAGCAGAGTCACATCTCCCTCTAATCAAAAGTTAATATCTACAATGGGTGAATCACATCTCTGTGGAGATAATCTAATCAATTTCCTAGTGCTGAATAGAGGTTAAAAGAAACAGCTGCTTCCACAAGGTTGAATCAGGATTAAAACCTGGCTTTTCTAGGATACATAATCCTTTCAAAATGGCACTTGAACCATTTACTTTCAACCTGTGTTTGTCCTTGGGTCTAAAATGAGTTTCCTATAGATAGCATACAGATGAGCCCTGTTTTTAATCCATTCTGCCAGTCTATGTCTTTGCTTGGGGAGTTTAATCCATTAACATTTAATGTTATTACTATAAAGGCTGTACTTTCTTCTGCTATTTTGTCTTTTGGATTTTATATGTCACATCTAATTTTTTTTCTCTTTTTACCTTTACTGATAGTCTTCATTTCTACACTGTTTTCCAGACCTCTCTCTCCTGCATTTTCTATCTGCCTATCATGTTCTCTTTAATATTTCTTGCAGAGCCAGTCTGTTAGTCACAAATTCTCTCAGTGATTGTTTGTCTGAAAATATTTTAATCTCCACCTCATTTTTGAAGGACAATTTTGCTGGATATGGAATTCTTGGTTGGCAATTTTTCTCTTTTAGAATCTTAAATATATTATAATGCTGCCTTCTGCTGAAAAATCTACACATAATTTTATTGGGCTCCCCTTATATGTAATGGAGTGCTTTTCTCTTGCTGCTTTCAAAATTCTCTCTTTGTCTTGACATTTGACAATCTGATTAGAAAGTGTCTTGGATTATGTCTATTTGGATCTGTTCTGTTTGGGGTATGCTGCACTTCTTGGATCTGTAATTTTATGTCTTTCATAACAGACAGGAAATTTTTAGTAATTATTTCCTCCATTAGTCTTTCTCCTCCTTTTCCTTTCTCTTCTCCTTCTAGGACACCCACAACATATACATTCATGTGCTTCATGTTGTCATTCATTTCCCTGAGACTCTGCTCATATTTTTTCCATTCTTTTCCCTACATTTTCTTTTGTGCGTCAGATTTCAGATGTCCAGTCCTCTAGTTCAAAACTATTTTTTTCTGCCTCTTCAAAACTATTGTTGTAAGTTTCCATTGTTTTTTTTTTAATCTATTCCATTTTGCCTTTTATTCCCATAAATTCTGTTGTTTTTTCAAACTTCTGAGTTCTTCTTTTTGTTAGCCCAAGGTCTTCTGTATATCCTCCCTCAACTCATTGATTTGATTTTTGATGAGATTTTCCATGTCTGTTCAAACACACTGAATTAGTTGTCTCAACTCCTGTATCTCATTTATAGTGTTGGTTTGTTCCTTTGACTGGGCCATATCTTCTATTTTCCTAGTATGACTCATTACTTTTTGCTGGCATCTATACCTTCGATTTCCTTAATTAGTTTATTCTGGAGGTTAGGATTTTCTTGTTGGATAGCTTTTTTCTGTATCCGTTGTTTGACATTCAGTTCAACTTATTCTACACCTCTAGCATAGGTTCTGTTTAACTGATCAGAATTTTTCAGTTCTTGTTTTTATGTTTCTTGCCCTGCCTATATGGAGCTTTTTTTTTCTTTTTTTCAGGAGGGTCTCCTCAGATGTTAGAGACCCCAATCAGATTTTCCCTGTCCAGACAGGTGCACATGTCAGGAGAAAATTTCAGCCAGTATTAGTTTTCCCCAAGGGTGAGACCCACCAGGTTGCCAGATTTTCCTATGAAGCCTCTAGACTCTATGCTTTTCCTATCTGCCCAGCATGTGGCACTCATGCCCATGGTTTCTCACCAGTGTAAAGTGATGTGGTACCTTTAACTTCAGCAGACTCTCCTTCCTAGGGCATAGTTGAGACAGAGCTGAGGTAAAATGATGACTTTAAATGCTTCAGCTTTCCAGTCCCCGGGGCCTGAATTCCTTGATGGAGGGATTACACTTGAATTGAGCTCCACTTTTCTCTTGCGGTAAATATACCCTTTGGGGAATTAGCTCATGTCACCTGAGTAATCACTTTATCTCTCAGAGGAGCTTAATTTTGCCCTTACCTGGGGCAGTGCTGGAGCCTGAGAGAGTGCTGCTGATTTTAACTAATGAGCTGGTAAGGAGCAAAAAAAAAAAGGCAAAAAAGAAAAGTCTTCTCAGGGAAGAACCCCTGCTCCTAGGGTCTGTCAATCAAGAGCTTCAGTTGGTTCATGGCTCTATGTATCACCAAGCTCTATATGCCCCCTTTTCTTGGGGTCCAGCCCTTTTCCAGTACTTTGTGCTGTCTGACTCAGAAAGCCTCTAGTTTTTGTTTTTTATCCCTCAGTCCCTCTCTGCCAGGGCAAAAACTCCTACTACCTTTAGAGCTTATTCCAGGTTTTTCTGTGCTGGGGGCCTATTTTCGGTAGTGAGAATTTGTTAATTAATTCTGCAATTGAAGCTTGGGTGAGCTAAACTCTTATTGCTAGTAAAGTCTGTTTCCTTTCCCCTTGGTGATCCAGCCTGTGGGAGAAGTGCATCAGCCTTCATGGGGGAGGGGTACCAGCTTCCTCACCTTGGGGGTCTTACAGTTCTGCGTGGGGTTTCAGCTGTTCCACCTGGTCCAGACTGGTGTACGCTGCATGTGGCCCCAGGAGTTGTTCTGTACTGTTCCTGGCTATTTACTAGCTGCTCTGGAGAATGAACTAAATTCCACACCTCACTAAGCCACCATCTTGCCCACTACTGTATTTTTTAAAATTACAGGTTTGAAACTTCCCTTCAAATACCATATAGAAGAATATGTTTTATAGGACATAAAGAGATTTTTATTTTCTGCAAAAAAAATCAATTGAATAGCACAAAATATATGAACACTGAGTTTATTGGCAAGCTCATCTGAGATTTTATTTTGTGTTCATATAATTAGGCTTTGTCACTATTCTTCTTCCTTTAACTCTAATTCAGTTTATGTCTTACTGTTTCTTTCTTATAAAATGTTTTTGTTCTTTCACTCTCAATTACCATCCCTGTAATTATTTCTAGAATCCAAAGATAGTTTTTCTTAAAGTTTACCATCATCATCACTTAAAATTAACAGATGTTTACACTTAAAATTAACAGATGTTTAGTCTGTTGCAGGTCCTTGTGCTGAGAGCTGTATAGGCATAATCTCATTCACAAAACCTGTACATCTCTCTTTTATACATTGCTTATTATTTTATAGGGGTGGATAGACTGTAACTGATGCATTGAGTGTTGAAGTGGGCTAATTAGGAAGGGAAATAAGCTATTTGATGTGATTTATATGAGGTTCTTTTTTATTATCCACTTCCTAAATTTCTTCTAAAAATACTTTTTCCTTCTGTGAGCAATAAAATACTTGGTAAGCATAATAAACCAACATTAGATATTTATTGCATTTTCGCTTTATAAAAGGAGACACTGGCTTTGCAAGTAGATTGCAAATTATCAAATGAAATTTTCTCAAATTTATTGGTCCTTCTATTGGATTTTAAAAGACTGAAGCAGCTTCTCTTACTTTTGAGAATACCTGTGCTGATCTTCCTTGAAGCTTCTACGTTTGCTGTGCATTAAAGTTTGAACTGTAAGAAAAAAAAGACCGAAGTAGCATCCAGAAAAAATGTTATTGCATGATAGTGTTCTTTATATCATATCATCTTTGCATGTTTACATAATCAAAAGTTAAGAGACATGAATATAGCTTATATTCTATCCACCATCCCTTCCTCCTTAGGCTGGGTATGTGCTAAGTGCTATTGCTTTCGCATATATTTTAATTTCAAGATGTTCACAATCAAGAACTTTCTCTGCATTTTGAGACTTTATATACTATGAGGAATACTAATTCTAAAAGTTTCTGATTCAGTTATCCCGAAATCATAAAAACAATGTGTTTTAAGGAGAATTTTCATCCAGTATATTGATGAAGTTTTTAAGAAATATTTTAAATGCATTTCTTTTTGTTCTTTCCGTTTTCAGTTCTTTTTGTTTGCTCCTTTCCTTTTACTTTTTCTTTGTTTTTTTTTTTTTGCTTTTGTACTTTGTTTGAAAAACAGGAAGTGATTCTCTGCCTAGGGTAGAAAAGAAAACATATGTTCAACATTGCAAACCATGGAATTTTAAGTGATTTCTAAAGTGGATATAATCCCTATTAATTATATTGCTTGGATAAAAATAGAAATTTGGGGCTGTTAAACGTGCAGCTTTCCCCGTGGCCCATTCCTCACCACTGAGCCCGTTTCTATCCTGTTGACTCATTCATTCTCGCTACATTTCTCCAGCCTGTCGTAGTCCCTGACTAGTTTGTGGGTGTCGGCATGGTGAATTATGAGCAGCAGTTTAAGGTAAACATCATTTACTCATAAGAAATTATTTCTACATAGCCCTTGGTTTTTGACTTGGCATTTAAAACGAGACTCTGCCCCTTTTTTTGTAATCACGTACCCTACATTAGAAATAACCGAGTCTTGCATTCTGCCTCCTCCGGGGCCCTCCGTGGAACCCGCGCTGGCTGTGATTTATGGCATGGCCTGCCGACCCCTTCCCCTCACCAACACGATGGCCCTTTGTGTTTTAAGTACATCCCAAATGAAAGCAAACACAGCCGAGTGACATAAAGCCTTGTCTGCACATGAGCAATTAAACACACCGAAGTTCTGAGTTTGACTCTTTCGTTTCGGGCTGCCCTTAAGAGTGGCTAACATAGGCCAGTATCTATGGTGGACAGGACTCCGCATCCTGCACAGAGAGGCTCGTCCAGAGGGAATCCTGTCCCTGAGAAAAAGGCTCGGAGACACTTGGCACGCCGTCAGCGTGGTTTCCACTAGTATATGACAGGGCCTCATTACGGACTGGCTGTGGCCTATAAGCCAGTTCCACTGCCCTCCACTTCGAGAACAGCATGCACGATGCCAGATGCGCTCGCCAATGGACCGGAAAATTGCTAGGCAGCCCTGGCCAAGCCTGAGAGTTTAAAAGCTCCCCTCTCCCGCCCCCGACACCCTACCCCCAAGTCCCTCCGTAAAGCTGCTCATTATTCTTCCTTTGCCCCCTGATCTCAGCAAAAAAAATCCTTCTGGAGTCAATTAGAAATGTCTGCCCTTGATGAGGTTTGCACGTGAGTTTGGCGTTGGGAGGCTTTGATAGTGGCAGCCAACAGCTGCAGTTTCAGGTGGTAAAATCCGAGAAGGAATTTTCCAGGGTTTATTTACCATCATAAAATTTTTTTAAATAGGCAATACATGTCGGAGCCGGTCTTCTATGCCTTTGAAAGTGAGGTTAAATTTGGATTATGTGTTTATTTTATCCACCAGGAGCAAGCTGGAGTTCTCTGATTGAGGATCTTTCCATCGCCTTAATAGATTGGGCTGAATGGTTATAAATACTGGAAATAGGAGTCTCCTTGCTCTAGGTTAATGGTCAAAGAGCATCTGCTGTTTCTTCTGCATGCTAATGGCTTGACAAGTAAAGTTGGTCAAGGCTGATGGAAATCAGAGCCTATCTTCTGAAAATAACCTGAATTAACAAAATGCCTTACTGATGTTAACCTATCTACTATTTTAGGCTTTAAGAGTTCAGTATTACCCAACCCAACTGATGCAGTACAACAATCAGTACTCCACATGGTTTGTAGTGTGTGAACATGGTCCTGTTCACCTTTGTAGTTTAACGCTTCCTTTACGACTTATTTAAATACAGCATCTTTAAAAATAACCTGCTGAAAAATATATTTACCAAGTTTCTCTCTAGCTACACACGAATGTAAGGTATTTAATAAAAACTTGCAATAACTTTTTTCTCTTTAATATACTTATTTGGTAAGCTTTTATTAATGCTCATTTGACAAGCTGCTGTAAACTTCCTTTTATATTTATATGTTCAATTAAAATCCGTTAGCTATTGTAATGTAAAGCCAAACTGAAAAGCATTGTAACTACCCAGATAAACAAACTATTGCCTGGTACTTTGAAGCACATGGCCTTTTCTTTCCTTTAACATGTGACAAAAAATACTTCCTGGATGACTTCTTTTCTTTTTCCTGCTGGTTAAAAGACAGAGGCAACTTGAAATGTACATTTGTATCACTAAAAGTATCACTCATACCTTTAAAATGTTATCAAACTTGTTTTTATTCCTGAGAAGCACATTTATATCACAGTTTTAATTCCCAGAACTACCTCTTTCTTCGGTAGTGAAATTGGACTTTTTAGGATCTGTTATTTCCCTTTAAAGTCTTGCAATTTCTATTAGAATAATGGCAGGGAGGTGGAATATTTTGTGTTTGTTCTCCTGATGTTAAATTTTTATTTTAAGAGAACACCTTCTAGTGTGCAGACATTAGCCCATTGAGCAGTTTGGTTTCTAGATTGAATTTATAATTTAGTAAAACTAAATAAATAATTCAACTATCTTAGTAATGGCACTTAACTTAGATGACAATGTAATTATATTCATGGAATAACTTCCAGTAAGCCAAAAAATTTGGTTAATTAGTGTACCTAATGCCACATGCATGCCACAATGAGGAAAAGTTGGTTAAAAAGCCATCTTTTGCCTAACAGCTTCCTGGATGGAGTGACACACAACAACAAGAACAAAAAGAAACAAGACCGTACAACTATTAATTATCATCTTTCAAAAAATGGCTTCGTTTGTCCTTCTCAATATCCTCCATATGCTTTGCATTTTACTGGGGAGCTAAACTTTCTTTTATTATGAAAAAAAAAATAGCTGTGCTTAGCCTTTAACCATCTTCTGGATTTTATTTCCCTGTGATAAAATTGTTAAAGAAAGGAAAAGTTGACTAACATGTTCATTCCTTTTCTTTGAGATGAAAATGCCTTTGTGCCAGCTTTTACTAAATGTGGTCAAATCTAAGAGCAAAATCTGGGGTGTCTGTTTGGGTTTTGAATCTACTGACAGTCTGAAACATCCTCTCCAGAGAGGAAGCATAAATCTACTTTCTTTGACTCTTTAATGTGAGGCTTCCTCCTTGATATTAGATAAGGCTTCAGGCCCACTTATATCCATTGAGACATGGAATCTCAGTGAAAAGCAGTTAGCTGGTGGAGAATTATTACCTGGCATCCTTGCCTACCACTCACAAATCTGCTTTCTAAGTAGTTTTATCTTCTGTACCTTTAATTAATAGATCTCTGGGAATTAACTGATATAAATGTAAAACTAAGATGGATCTATCCACACAGCTTTTGCTGTCTTTTACATTATTTCCACCAAAATTCAATTTCAGGATCTGGAGTGTAGCAAAAGAAAGCAATATCTCTCTTCTAAATTGCTTTTGCCTCTGATAGCATCTGACACTGGCTTGGCCTAGCCTTGAACAAATGTTTAAATGACTGTGCTGGGCCTCGCCAAAAAGTGGACGTGGATTCCAGAGATGTGGTTCTGCAGTGAATTAACATCAGGAAAGAAAGTAACATCAGTCATTTAGTTCTCAGCTTCACCATCTGTAAAGTCAAGGGAATGAATGAATTAATGTTCATTTCTTTAAATCAGTGTTTGGGTGTTTGAGATTTCATACCAGACGTGTGTTTAATAAAAGCAGATTAGATAAATGGTCACTCTTGGTTCACATTCATATGAGCAGTTCACTGAGAAGAATGGAATTCTGAGGAACTTTGAGAAATGAGCGTAGGGAGTAGATCTATGAGATCTTCTCGTGTGGTGTGTGGGAACAAGACCTCTGCGTAATCACTAATGTGCCCTTCTCAACCTACCAACGTCACAGTAACTGCATGAATAATTGAAGAAGTAGACAAGAGTTTGCTTGCTATACATTCATTTTCCAGATGAGCTCCCTTCCTGCCAGGGATGGAACTTACAGGGTGGAAATAGATGGGAGAACACAGTAAATTGAAATACTAAAGCCAGTCCATTACAGTAAATGACAAGAAGTGCTTAAGAAGGCTTTCTAGCAATCCTTGCACCAAAAACCAATGATAGCTCAGCATAGAAAATGTTATCCCCACCTGACAGCAAAAATGGGTTATTGTCCAAGGGCTCAGACACCTGTAAGCCAGAGGCTTCTATTTCTTCCACTTGCTCTCATAAAGTATAAAATTTAAATCAACAATGGTGATGCTCACAGAAAGAAGTCTCCATGTGAGAGGCATTACTGGTTTAAATAAGCATGTGGAAATGCTTAATCAAAATTCATTAGGTAGGTAGTCAAGAGCTATAAGACTCACTTTTCCATCTCCTGTTAGTGATGGTATGAAGTAGTCATAGTGCAGAAAGTATTCTTCTCAAATGGCTAAATACTCTTCAGATGATTGCTAAAGCCTATGAACAATTTGGCATGAGATTTCCATTTTTCTCTAAATCCCAACCCTACCCCACTGAAATGGTGGACTAATTCAACCTACAGTCATTAGCTCAGGCTTATTCCATTACTCCAGATTAAAAACTTTGGCTACTAGAAGCATGCATTACATTGGGGCAATAGTTCTCAAAAATAGTTCTGAGTTTTGAAACTGCGATTTGTCCTCTCAGTAGGGTTTCTTTGTTTTGCCCCATTTTTTTTATTAGTGAAGTTGCAGGTTTACATAAAAACCATCCATAAAATAGTGTTCCCATATACATCCCCCGCACACACAAACATACAGTTTTCCCTATTATTAATGGTTTGCATGAGTATGATACTTTTGTCTAATTAATGAAACAAAATGATTATAAATATGCTATTAACTGTAGAACATAGTTTACATTAGAGTTCACCGTTTGTATTGTACAGTCCTATGCTTTAGTTTTTAAACTTTGTACCCTAGGAACATATACAAACTAAGATGTCCTCTTCTAACCACATGCACATATACAATGGCGGTGTCAAGTGCACCCACAATGCTGTGTTTCCATCACCGCCATCCGTCCAGGCAAAGTTTTAAGTGTGTCAGGCCATAAGACGCCAAGTAGGATAGACAAACAGAAGTGACAGATAGGGTTATAAATCTCTTTAAGCCATAGAAGCAATGTGAATAGATTGTCTGCCGTGGATTAAGGAAGCCTGTTTAAACACGGAGGTAAAAATAAATGGAGGAGTGCTCTCCTCTCTAAACCAGAGGACAGGAAGTTAGCATGGGACCCATGTACACACCTGGGCTTGGAGTCCCCAGCCAAGTCAAAGGCAGGGTCACTCCAGATCCCCAGCCAAGGAGGGCCTCTTTCCCCTCCTTGATGTGAGCTATGCTCGATGACTTACTTGCCTTGAGGCACGGAATGAAGCGGAAGTTGTGTGTGCAGCTTCTGATACTAGGTTGCAGAAGGTACCAAGGCTTCCTATGTGCACCCTGTCTCATGGACACCCACTCTGGGGGAGTTTGGGTGCCACATCATGAGACAGCCCTATGGGACAGTCTGCCTGCGGGGACTGAAGCCTCTGGCTAACAGCCATGCACCCAAATCATTTCGGAAGTGGACCCTCCCCCCAAGTCCTCATAGCCTGCAACCCCTCCAGCAGCTTGACTACCACCTCATAAAAGATGGCAAGTCAGACTACAGAGCTCAGATCTTGACCCACAGGAGTGGTGGGACAGTAAATACATTTAGTGGCTTCCGTTGTACCCAGTAAGATGCTGAGCAATTTGTTACACAACAATAGGTAACTAATATACCTGGGAATTTCTGGATTGAGTCCCAATCCAGACCAAAAGTACTGGGGGGAAGGTCCAGCAAAAAGCTCTTCACATAATTCAGAATTCTTTTTTTTTCCACCTTAGTCAACACGGGCAGGTGCATATAAAAGGTAACTTGAGTGGTATTTCAACATACAACTCGGGAGGTAATTAAAAATTATCTAAACCACACCAAGCTAAATAAATAGTATACATGGAGTAAGGAAATGAGTATTGTAAATTTCACCAAAAATTCTAAATACTTTATGAGATAATTTTAGTATAATGTTACTATATATCAAGCTTACATAACAGTTTAAAAACTGAATTTGTCCTCAGTCTAAAATATATCCTCCTCAGATGTATATATTTTGCTGTATTATCTGAATTTTAATAAATGACAAATGGAACAAAACATAAATAAAAAATAAGTGGAGGAGTAAAGTGCTGCTGTCAGCTTCCACCAGCTTTTATTTCAGAGCTGGGAGTTGCCTAATCATGTGATTTGACATCTTCACTCTTCAGATGGACCCTGGTTCTAAGAGATGAAATGACTCTTCCACTGTCCCCTGGTTAGTGAAAGCCAGTGCTAAGATCTAGGTCTTTTAATATTTGTATGTATGGCTGTATGTTCAAAGCACTACCAGGAAATAAACACAAGAATCAATAATGCTGGACTCGTCTAGGGAACAGCATGACATGGGACAGATGTTGAAGGGAAGTCTTCATGGCACCTTTTAAAGTTTGATCCAAGCAAATGTATTACTTATTACCAAAAGCAGAGCCTAGATTGACACACCAAAGAGCAATTTTTCCACAAATGGCTAAGGAATAAATATAATACATAAAAACATGTACATTCAGATACATAAAATAGTGACTTGTAAGTACCCTTTTAATTGAAATAAGTGGATAGAATTTTTCAAATAATAAGGTACAATGAAATTCAGACAACAGGTTTTTGGTTTATAATCAGCACTAAAATAACTATTTTGTTACATTTGGTCACCTCATTTCTGGATTTTAAACTTTGTGTGTGTGTATATATATTTATTTATTGATTAGCCTCAGACTGGCTGAAATTAAATCATTGAATTTTTCAAAGTATAAGAATTTGTGTGTTTTTGATGTCTTGTGCTTTACTTATTTTTTCCTTAGATCTGTGATACAAAAATGAGGAGGACTGAAATATTTGGAAAGATAACATTATTCCTTTTCGTAATTTGGCATTACATAAGAAAGTGTAGTTGATATTTCCCTATAGCTGCCAAATAAAAATTTCTTGATGAAGGAAGGTTAACAAATGTCCTGTTTTAAAATTCAATCCTAAGCCCAGAACAGTTAAAAATATTTTGTAATGTTTAAATGTTGGAGAAAAGGTGTTACGAAAAGATGACTCTCCAGTGCCCATGTTGTTTACTAAATAAACTACTTGAGACTTAGACCAAATAATGCTCTTCCCTCTTTCCCCCTGGGATTTGAGTGATTACATCTGTCTTCTCAAGAAATGGGTTAGTTTATCTTAAGTAGAGTCCATGCTTACATTATGTTGTTTACATTGCTGATGGAAAGCTAATATACAGTCTATGCAGCTTGAGATGTCTGTTTTGAGTTGGAGAATCCTAGCTTTTATATGGCAAAGAATACTATAGACTGGTTTAGGCGCCACCTACATAGAGCACACCTGTTTTGTACTACACCTACTGAGAAAAAATCAGTATTTTCCTGCTAGTAACAACACAATCTATTTAACTGAACTTGTCCTTGACTTATAAGGAAAATGTTCAGCTATATTGAACAATAATTATCATAGCACTTTTAATAAAAATTAACATTCTAATGCTTTATTTTAGTTGGATTTTGTTGAGCCATTAATCACTCAAGGAATATTCATTGAGTACCAGCTCTATGAGGGGACTGATATTATACTGCTCAGGAACAGGGGAGCCCGACTCATACAGATTTGGGTGAATATGTACCAGCTGTGTGCATAATGGTAGGAAAGTTTTCAAGCTTTCTGGGTATAATAGTAGGTGCCCCATAGGATTGTTGCAGAATTAAATGAAATACAGTATATAAGGCATTAATGTCCTGCCTGTTACACCCGTAAATGTTCAACACTTGCTAGCTGTTATTGATGGTAATGAAAACAACAACTAAATCATCACTGTCACGTACTAAGATAGAGACTGGGGAAAGAAGGGCAGATAACACATGGTCACAGTCTTCAAGAATTTGGAGGAGACAATCAAGGAAACTAGCAATTCCGGTTGCACTAGATAAGCACCGTGTTGAAGGAGTGCACAGCACAGGTGAGAGGACACAGATGCACAGCCTAAATAATCTAGCTAGGAAGCATGTGGGAAAGTTTCCAGGGCTGGTGATGTGGAGGTTGAGGATGAGAGGAAGTTCCCCAATGAAGGGCCATGAAAGGAGACGTCTAAAGCCGAGAAAGCTGCTTGGGCAAGGCCAGGAGGTGAGAATAGGTTTCCCATGTCGGGGAACGGAAAAGAGTTCCTGTGATTGGAGTTTTAAGTGACAGTGGAAGAATGGCAAAGGACTAGAAAAATAAATAGGCAACGTCCAAAACAAAAGATTTGTATAGGGCACGCATAGAGTTTGAACTTTGCCCTCAGCACATTACCACCAAGGCATTGAAGAAAATCATAGGATCCACTTGATTCGATTTGCATGTTAGCAGAATCATGCAGATGGATCTGTATAGAACAAATTGGTGGAGAACAAGGGAATAGACAGGGAAACACATTTGGAATTTGTTGCAGTACCATGGTAAGATATGACAGCATCCTAAACTAAGATAGTCAGTCTGAGGTTGGAGGCAGAGAATTAGATAAATCTGAGAAACTTAAGACTCATCTGATCCAAAGCAACTCAAGAAACTCACAATTTCATTAGGGAAATCAAACTAATAAATATAAAAGAGTAAGGTTACTTTTTAATTCAAATAAAATGTTGAGAGGTACTTTAAGTTTAGAGAGTTATTCAACTAAAGAGAAAGCATTACATCATTCAGGTCTGCGACCATGTTTCTAATACCAAAGTCTTCCTTAAAAGCAAAGAAAATCTGTACCCATAGTTCTGATTTCAAATGATAAGATTTGTTTTACTATGAAGATTAAATCTAGATCTGAAACCATTAGTCTAATTGCAAAATCAGCCACCTTGGCAGCTCAGTATTCATTGTTTTGCTTTATGGAAAAAGCCCAAACTTTTTAAAGAAATGAGTATAGACACTTGCAATTGTATATATTTATGCATTTATTCATTCAACAAATATTATTGAGCAATTACTAGTCCATGCACTGCCATACGTGCTTTGGACATATTAGTGATCAAAATATGTGCTATTTTACAAATGGATAATCAAGACATTCTTGATTTAGTGTCAATCCTGGGATTGTATTTCTTTAAATTTTCATCTACTCCAGCATCTAACATTTTTTTTTTTAAGTTCCCAAATGTTTAAAAAGAAAATGATAACTAGTGTTTTCCAGCGAGTTTTAAAGGGTAGCTATGGGTGGTTACAGAAAAAATTATTATTTTATATATCTCAATTCCCAAGTGTGCATAAGTAAATTGGTACAAATGTCAACTTTTAAGCTGTGTTTATTTAAGACCTGCTGCCGGAAGGACAAGTTTCATGCATTATTTCAGTACTGTTCAGTAAACGAATTTCTCATCTCCTCCTTTCATGATACAGAATCATTTCCGAAAATTAAGCACTAACAACAAATTCAACTTTTGCAGAGGTTTTGTGGTCAATATTACAGCAAAATGTAAGCTGAAACCATGAAATTCATGTCATTTTCAACCATCTGCTGGTGAAAATAAAATGGCAGTGAGTGAGATAAGCAGGCTGGTAAGGATTCATGTATATGACTCAGAATTTTTTGTGTTATTTTTGTAATTTGATCCTTTGAATTGTATTTCTTTTCTTGATGGTAATAAGTCCTGAAGGGCTAAGATACCATAAATGCCAAAAAGTAAACCTGGATCTACTAAAGATTTTTTAGCACGTTCCTCGACCGCTTTCATTCCAAAATCTCTGAAACCAAAGATTTGGGGCTTTTGGCCTTACATTTCCTATCACGGCAAGATGTCCTGCTGTTAGGATAGGAAACGAGCTAAATAATCAACACAATATAGTCTATAATTACTGCAATATGACATTTAAAGCTTTATTTAAGATGGAATGATGGCTAATGAAAAAGGAAAGACTCCATGCCGACGTGGGCAGAGAGATAATTTTCTATTCAGTACTAAGAGGAAAATGCAACGATATATTCTATCATTAAAGGCATGCAGTTATTAATAAATATAATACATCATTTTATGAATATAAATCATTTAATAAATGATTTATTAATAATAAATTATAATTTATTAATGTAGTATGTAATATTACATAATAGTGAGAGACACTATTACATTGATTACAATTGCAAGTGGTGTTCTTAGAATATATCTGATTATTAAAATATAGTTCAGACTCTAATTTTTGCTACAGGAAAATATGAAGTTTCCTAAAGTTTTCCATTTGTATAATTATTATCAGGTGCCATGCCAGATAAGGAAAGACAAAAATTCATGAAAAGGAACACTAAGATTTATCAAGAATTTATTCAGTTCTAAGTATACATTTTCATTTATTCCTCACCATGATTTTTGTACATAATATCTACACTGTTTCAGGTGAAATTTGGGGCCCCAAGAGTAACTTAACTTATTCAAGAACTTAGGAGTCTAAGTTGTAACAGTAGAATTCAAAGGCCTTTGCTCTCTTTGCTTTGCTGCTGCAGTGCCTTGCCAGGGAAAGGAGAGAAACTAGGGCCACAGTGACCAAAATATTATCACAGATGAAAATTCCTTTCCTAAGCACATACTTTAATGAAATTAGCCACTTTTTAAGTCAAATCAGACAGCAAGACCAAATTTCTTGACCTCCTCAAAATATTTCTTTTTCTATCTTCCTTTTTTTCTTAATGAAACGTCCTAAAACCATGGAAGAAATGGTATGGTGAGGTTGCACAAAAATCCTTTCTGTCCACTCTAGCAAACTTGGTTCTGCCTACTGGAAGACTTGACAGTGAAACCATTTGCACTGGATTTTAAAGATGAGTCAACTTCCCTTAGGTAGAGAGGATATGGAAGATATTTATGAATTCGTTTCAGTTTAGTTTGGGAGTAAGAACTGTGACCTGCCTTTCCTACCTGTTTCCAGGGCAGTGCACTCGTGGGGTCTTACTCATGCCTGCCTGACGACTTCTTCTCTCTTGCCAGAGTTTTCTCCACCTCCAAATCTTTAACTATCAGTGCCTCAGACCTCACTTTTCCACATAGCACTATCTACACCAAACACGAGGCAGATGGCATAGTCCCATGGCTTAAAATGTCAGTTAAATGCTATTGCTTCCAAATTATACATACCTTGCCCGAATTTCCCCACTGAAACACAGACTTATAAATCTAATTTCCTACTCGACATCACAAAATGAGGAGTCTAGTTGGAGATATAAATTTGGGAGGCATCTACTTAAAGATCAATGTGAATTGATGTCTTTGGAGAGATACGATAGGTTTCTTTTATTATCCTGACTGCAAAAATGCAAGCACAAAATAAATTTCAGCACTGACTCAAATTGCATTATTTGAAATAATTTATTTAAATCTACTTAAGTTATTTAATGATTATTTCTAATGGAAACAATTCTGTTTGAAAAGGACCAGTTAAGATTTACTTTATAAATAAAAAAAGAAGAGAAGCACGCTAAACCTATTTACATGTAAGAAATAGGTTTAGATGACACCTGGTTTCATTACGAGTTCCTCAATTTCTTAGCAAGCTTCTGGAATTCTATTTCTTAAACTGAATATTGATCTGTATTAAAGTAGAAATGTAACAGATATAAACTCTTAAGGCGGTGCTTTTGAGCAAAGATTCATTCCATGCATTGCATTTTTAGTGAAAAAAATCAGTGGAGGTGCTAATGAAATCTACTCATTTTTGAATCAAACCTTAATTCCTTCATTTGTTCAGTCACTTACACAATAAATTATTAATTACTTGAAAGCTACCTTAATGCAAGACACTTTGCCACATGCTCTAAGATCCTCAAAAGTGATATTATAGATTGAACATGCCCACAAGGCACCTGGTAGAAAGATGATATAGGTACTCACCTTAATAGAAATTGGGAAACACGATGATGTTGAAGCAGTCCCAGTTCAGAGGAGAGATGAACCTCAGCTGGGTCTCTCATATTAGAGCTTTGAAGATACCAAGTGTTTAGAATTGTTTGACATGTACCACTCAGCCTGCCCTGCTACCAACCTGAGTTGTATGCCATCTTTCTCCCACTTCCAATCTCTTCCTTTCTGCCTTCTTAATGGAAGCTAGAAAGCTAAAAACTACACTTCCAAGAAGTGTTTGCAGTTAGGGCTTGGCCTGTGACTTAGGCAGAAGACCTGGACTCAGAAGGGAGACTTCGCTGGAGACACAGTCAGAGATGGAATCTTCTCGCGTGGCTGGGATGAAGCTACCTGGTTTCTCTGCAGCTGAGGTGGAACAGCTGAGGTTCCTGTCCCTTGCACAAGAGGTGCAGGGCAGGGCGGTAGCAGGCAGGACCCCACGAGAATATTCCTGGTATGTAGGAATCACCTGGGATGCAGCATGAAGGGCAGTTCCTGTCTATGGCAGATTTGTCAGTCAATGAATTGAGCTGGTGCTGAAGACTTTTGTGACAGGATTAGGGAGAGGTAGCCTCTCCTAACAATGTAGTGAAGCTGAAAGGAAATTAATTATGAAGACCGAGATTCTATATTCAGAGATGTGTGTGTGTGTCTCTGTTAATCAATTTATGGCTGTCCTTATCTCTTATTTTTTGTCCTACATACAGGGCTGAGGAATCTAAAATTTGTAGTCTGTAGCAAGATGTCTCTGGTTCCTCTAAAGAGGTGACCAGAAGTCTCAATGGGCATTGTACATATACATACCAGAACCAGGCACAAATTCTGTGTACTTACAGCTGGTTGACGTTTACCCAATATGTAGCTCAACCCTACCCTCCTTGATTTCCTATAACTTATGGGTAAATTCTAAAGCTAACAGAAACTTATCCTTAGCTAAATATTAATAATGAATGCAGTAATTGCTTGGGCATGGTGATAGCATATTATAATTGACATGTTTCAAAAAGATACTTTAAAAAAATTCCAGGTCCTCACACAACTTATTTGGATAGAATAATCCTGGCTGAACACAGAAAGTTTGGGGGAGGCAGGGGTTGAGTCTGAGGTGTCTTCCTTAAGGATGAAGAAATGAAGGTCTCAGGGTACTGTTACTATTTTCATGCAAGGGTGGATAATTGATATATTTTAACTAACCTACATATCATGGGTACCTTTAATTTCTCTAATTCCCACTTCTGTCATTCATATGCTAGGACTATAAGCCACTATTTTTCGATAATAAAAACTTATCTCTGGCATTTAGAGTTTCAAGTCAAGCTTAGAGTAGCCTGCTCTGATAGAATGCCAGCTGACCATTAAATTTGGGTTTGGGCTGACCATAAATAATATACACACTTTATATGCAGAAGTAATTTAAAATAAACTTTAGCATAAGATATCCTTATCCTACTCCTTGTTAGTAATAAGCAAGCCTCCGAACTAAACCAAAAAAAGAGAGCATTCCATTCTGACGTCTAATTCTGTAGTAGCAAGAATTATGATTTTTTTGTCAACTTTTCACATCATTGTCACATGATGTTGGGTTCTGGTCCTGTAGAAGCATTTGCTGGGTCTTCAGTAAGGTGAGCTAATGATCTTGACCATGGACTCCACCCTCCACCCCTATTTGTATCACCCCCTCCCCCACCTCTGATAGGTCTGGGTCATGGAATTCTGATGGGGGGGGGGGTAACCACTGGGAGAAGAAGCTGTAGAAAAATAACTTCTCCTGCCTGCAGTGCAGCCAGTACAGTCACCTGGAACAATTATAAAATCCTGATCCTAGCACTCAAGACTTACAGACCCAACCCCACCAGGTGATCCGTGACTATAACCAGGTTTGCGAATGAATGTATCTGGATAGCTGAGACCACACCCCTTCCCCTCCCCTGCACTGTTTGAGGACAAAGTGGTCGTCTTTCAACTGAATAAAAAAGACACAGTGGGTCTTTGCTTGGAGGAGCGGGGCATGTAAACTGAAGGTTAAAAGTGAAATGGTGCAGGTTTGCAGGGCCCTTTCCAGAGTGAGCAAAACTGGCTGATAGTCGAAGAGGTCAAAAGAGCAAAACAAATGGGGTGGACATTGGGGGAGTAATATGTTGCCAGAGTACGTAGCCCTTGACCCTTTTCCTCCATCATAAACAAACAAATCTTTAGAAATATTATCCATTTTAAAATTCATTTTTTAAGTTGGCTAAATTTTTAGAATATACAGAAGTGCTAGGCATTCTAGTTCCTGAGCAGAGACTGCCTTCAGGGCAGAAATAGCTGCAGGAGAATACATACATGGGGAAGAATTCTGAAGGTACATCTTCATCAGATGTTGAGCTTCAAATTAGATAATCTAAGAAGGTCAGAGTGGCAGCTCTCAAATCTCAAACAAAAGATTTAGAGCAAAATATTACTGTAATCATTTGAGTGATTAAAACGCAATTGTGTTGTCTTTATCTACAGTTCATAATAAATGCATAGAATATTTGAACAATTGCCTATTATATAAATGTTTAAAATTCACCTTTTTCTCTTTTGGAGTGAGAAAATATTTTGGAACTTGACCGAAGTGGTGGTTGCACAACACTGTAAGCACACTAAATGCTACTGAATGGTTCACTTTAATAGTTAATTTTATGTTATGTGAATTTCACTTCAATTAAAAGAATTTTAAAAAGTTACACAAAGGAAAAATATGAAATCACTTATTAAAATGTTTCTAGATGGTAAAAAAAAAAAAAGAAAACAAAACACAAAAAAAAGCAAACCAAACTTCAACTTTAGAAATCAGTCCTCTCAACCAGAGATAGAGTTTTAGTGACATTCCCTCCAGCCACCCAAAGTCGCTGCTTAATGATAATCCCAGCTCTATTCTGTCTGCCTTGTAGCCTTTAATCACTTTGTTCAATTAATTGCTAAGGCTGAGAAGCCCCTGGTCTTTCCATTCCTGGTAGGGAAGGTGGAGCCCAGGTGCCACAAAGGAGCTAGCCGCCTGGTAAATGTAAGAAACAGCTGGCTGGACTCAGCCAGTTGCTGCTCCCGAGGACAGGTGGACAAAGACTGCTAAAGATATTTTGCCCCTTGAGTGCTGCTGCTGCTGATGCATTTTGAGAACCAAAAAGATCATTCAGGGTGGGCAGGTGGTTTGTAATTGGCCCTCCCATTTCTCCTAGCAGAATTATAAAGGGTTCTTTTCTGGGGAGATGCTGCATATGTGTTACAGGTATGGATGGGACTCAGTAAATCTTCCCATCTGTGCCTCTCCCCCAAAATACTTTACTCAGCTGGGAAGATCTCGCTCAAGGGCAGGAGATGAGTAGCTGGAGTGGATTTCACCAAGTCCCTCCCATAGCTGTGCTAAGCTACAAGGTGCATCCCACTTTTGTGGGTAATCACTCCTCTCATTGCAGATCTCCTCTTGCTGTTTTGTCTTTTTTTAATATTTCCTGGCATAATAGAGAGTGTAAATTATATGATTATAAAATGTACTCTGCTTTTGAAGTTTACGATTGACTTAAGGTCTTCCCTCGTGCATACTTCTGGCATTATGATTTGGTGCTGTTTTTGAGTTGTGAATAAAAGGAAATTTAGAAAGAGTGGGCATGCTTGATTTAAACTTTAGAAAGCCTGGGGTTGCAGCTAAACTTCCTCCTTCAGAGCACTTACTCCTTATCTCACAGGTTCACAGCTGGGACAGTTTGCTCCCGTTGAACAAAGGACCCGGTAACTTTCTTTCAAGGAAACCCAGTGGCATGTGACACCATGATATACATGGTTACATATGTTCGGGTGCCCCCAGAGAGGGCACTGGAATGTTCGACAATCCTGTATGTGTTTTTAGATGTTGAAGTTCACGAACCAGGTGTCAGGACCATTATAGGGCCAGGTGTCAAAATGGTTTTGTTTATGTGGTTTGGGAAATTTTCTCCACAGTTTAAATGTAAATAATATCTAGGCTATCTTGATTCGTTGAAATATCCATAAGACCTGATAAGCAATTACTTTGTAAACACATTTTTAGTGATATAAATGCCAGTACCTAAGACTTACTAGAACTTTGTAAATTGGAATTAACATACAATTTAGGTTCTGTATGGCTTTCATTATGTGCATCAAAACACAGAGTAGCAGAATTACAGATATTTAAAGACGTGCATGCAAAGCCATATCCTAGGATTTAATAAATAATTTAATGTATTCAAGACTTTCTAATGGCAGTAAAGTTTCCTTAAGGTCACTAACTGGAAATACATACCTTCATAAAATGTTTTTTTATTCAACAGTAATCCTTAAAACATAACCAGTAAGATTGGGCGGCTGCCGTGGCTCAACAGGCAGAGCTCCGGCCTGCCGTGCTGGAGGTGCCTCCTGCCCATATGCAAATTAAAAAAAAAAAAAAAAACATAACCAGTAAGATTGACCTTGGGATTCACGATGAAAAATAATGAGTGGGTATGCTGAAAGTTAATGGTGGATATTTTTTTCCATATTGAGTCAACCAATTTTATAGGGTAGAACAGTGTCCGCCAAATTTATAGAAAACAAATAAACCCAAAAATAGTATGACCGCTTTGATTCAGTTGGCACTGAAATGTTCTAAATAAAGGGAAAAAACTGGGTGGACATATATCTGTGGTGAGGACATAACTTTTTCTTGGTAGCTGTGATGACTTTCTTTTGCTGTCATGATTTGTGCTGTGAGTTGCACGCATTGGAAGTGATGACCTATAGAGGTTTTTTTTGGTGTGTCTGTGTGTAGACATCATTTACTTTTCACATGAAGGCAAGAATTTAAATAATCAGAAAATATAGCAGTTAATTTAGCCTGACATAGCACATAACCACTTAGCTCTAACATTAGGGTTCATTTTTAAAGGGCACCAGTTCTCCCATGTATTTTAGAGTAGCTCTTCCATTTGTATGATGTTTTCTTATGATGGGGGCATGTTAAAAAAACTAAACTAATTTCTCTATGGATTAGTGAAAAAATATTGTGGGAACTCTTCCATTTGGTTGAGTGTGATCTATCTAAAGTAACATGAAGGCTACTTTTAGGTTTTAATGAGAAATCCGAATATTTCATGGAATGACTAAAATCACAACTGAGGAAAGGGAATATGCAGAATGTGGATATAGCTACCGTATTGTCTAAGCTGTGGATATGATAGCTAAAAAATATTTATCTACACATGCTATAACAAACTCTAACCGTAACTGGTATGCAGAGAACATTTCAGAGGTGGTGCTGGCCAGACACAGGCGTTTGGCAGTGGCCTTGCCTAGTATATATTTTCAGGGCCTGTCTGCGCAAAGATGCTGGCACGTTTACCGTGATTTCTATTCCAGGTGATGGATTTCTGTCCAAGTAAGCGAGTGACTAAATATTTTCCGGTGGAATCTAGGCACCATAAAATCACTGAAGCCAAATAAAAAAAGTCGGTCGACCTTTCTAAAAAGTAATTATAATAGCTTTGCAACCACTGTGACAGAAGAACTATTTCCACTTAGGTCACTGAATAATGGAATGAGTTGAGTCTAATTACAAAAAAAGAAAAGAAGTTAATAGCAGTGTGCTGCTAATATTTCTTTTTATCAGCACTAATTAATGTCTTACTGAATTTTCACGAATTTCCAGAAAATTCCCTAATCGTCAATAGTAACTGAATGCATGGGTTCTACATCCAACGCCATCAAAGAAAAGAAATATTTCTGAACCCACTGAAAACCCACGCCATCATCACTTCAGCTGATTTATTCTACACAAAACCAGTTAAGAAACGGAACACTTCAGTTTATTTGTGTTACCCTAAGCAATTAGAGATGAATATGCCTTCCTAAGAAATCCAAATGTGAGTCTCCCTTTGTGGCAGGTTGTTTAAATTTACAACATAAAGCTAGCATTTCCATCTCCAATAAAATCCAAACAGACATTTAATTTTGGAGCATGACATTTCTGACTAAAATAGAGCCAGCAAAATCTCTCAGACAGCTCTTATTGTTCATGAATTTGAACAAATTGGGGATCTGTGAATTTATAGCCGGGTTTTGCTCTACTATTGTTTAAAATAGCACACATGGAAAACACTCCATGAGTGTATTGTAATTCAGCTTTAATGATGTAACACTTGGTTTCAGTCAACGGTTGGAGACTGCAAGTGACATTGGTTTCGTGCTTCGGACCTTGCCTGTAACTTCGCAATTATAATAAGGCTTTCAATAACGGTTGTTGGCGGGATATCTGCAAGTGAAGTCATAGCAATTTTGAAAGAGAAAGCTAATAAAAATACACCTGCCTTGTAGTGGAAAGTGAGCCTTTAATATCTCCGCTTTGAAGTTGGGTGAAGCCTTTGGTATTAGCTAACAGATATTATGATGTAGTAATAATCCACTGCCCCAGGGGAGCAAAAGGGATTGAGGTTCCAACAGACTGTTATTTTCTAATCACCTATTTTTTTAGTCACTTTGATATGAAAAGAGAATTGAATGAAGTGACGATTTTTTTAAAGTGCCCCAAAGATAGGAACATTTGAAAGCAAATCATCCTAATTGTAAATAAGCACAACAGACACGTGAATATTCCTTAAAATAACCATGCCATATATAAGTAGCACTTTTTGAAAAATGCTTTTGTTGTTTTTCAGAATCTTCTGAACCGCTTGAAATTTTACATTCCAATCTGTCATTTCGAAATAACGTTTAGAGTTTCAAATGTGTTTTGTCAGTCCGTCTTGCCTCTTTACCTCCTCTGCTTTACCGTGTCTACAGTCTTTTGATAGTACTTCTTTGCATGTAAAGAACGATGAGCAAATCAAGGTGCTTATGAAATATTCCCTTAGCTCATTTTGAGCCTTCCCACTCTCAGAGCTGTGAGAAGGTAACACCGCCCCTTGATGATTTACTTCCTTCGCACTCTCTTGGACATGCTTGTATTCTCCAGTACCTTTTATGGGAAATTTAAAAATTAAGTCCATAATAAATGTTGATATGTCAAAATCACTGGGAGGAGATATATTTTATGTACAAATACATTTAGAATTTGCATATTTTGCAAATAAAAATTCTATTACATATTGAGGACTTTCACTTTAAGTCCTCATGGTTCTTTGGTCATTTTCTTTACAAGTTAAGGTATGAGCCCATGGCAAAAGCTTTTATTCCATTCTTTCTTATTAATTCAGTAGCATATCTCTACAGAGAGTATCAAATAATCCAGAGGGTATACATTAGCCCTTGTCAGGGCCACATTTAACACTGGCATGCTAAGCACATTGAAACTTACTACCGAGTTCAAAGGAATATATGGACTCTAAATCCCTTGTTAATGAGGTTAAGAATCATCATCAAGGTGTTTGTTTTGTTGGAAGGAAGTCACATTTTATTTCTCATTTATGAAATAGACTTTGAAGTTTTTAGACCAGAAGGGACATTTCTCAATTCATTTACCGATTCAGTTAAGTGCACTTTCATTAGGGAATGTCGCACAACAAGGCTCTTTGGGGAAGGAGTGGAGTTTTCTCCTCAGAATTTAAGTGTGTAATCTGCATTTAACTTTGAAAGTGGGTTGTTGTTGAGTCTTAACACCTGCTGGGATGAGTATCCATTTCAGGCTACAAAGTGGTGCTCTGAAATAAATATCTGCAAGCTTATTAAATTTTGTCAGCTGTATCATCAAATTAGTACAGGATATTATGGTAAAAGAGAATTGAGTTCAAATTTCTGGTTAAATATTTAAGCTATACACTAGTCCCTCTACATTTTATGTAGTTGTTATTGTAAGAGAGATTTCAAGATTAAAAAAGAAAAGGAATGAGGAACTGAATCATTTAACTTTTATATACCCAGAGAGCATCATGTAACTTATACCATAATGTGAGATACTGATATTACTTTATAGTGTCTACTAGAGAATCAGGATATGAAAATGTAAGATTTTAAATCTAATGTATCCAAAAATGTGAAATGTATTTTATTTGGTAATTAATATAAATATGACATTTTGGTAAACAATATTATTTTCAATGATATTAATAATAGTCATTTACTTATTAAGCCCCTACCAAGTTCCAGGCTCTCTGATGGGCTATCGCTTCATTTACTTTATCTCATTCCATATAAATTCTTCTAAAAGAAAGGTCTTATATTTTGACTTGCCCAAGGTCATACTATGAGTAAATGTGGAAATTAGGCTACCATGACAGGATGAACCAGTAGCTGAAGCCAAGTAGGGCTGGTAAAGAGGGAAAATGAGGTCAAATACTGGAAAGAAGATAAGTGAGAGAGTACGTTAGAATGGAGATAAAATGAAGCACAGTACCTTGAATTTAGTGCTTATTTAAAGATGCTGTCAGTTTTAGTTTGATTTGATGAAAGTTCCAGCTGAGGCAGACTTTAGTCTAACGGTGCATTCAGCAGGTGAGCTCAGTTCATCTCCTCATATGTTGTTAAGGGCTGTGATATGCTAGAACCCAGCACAGAGTAGGCTGGTAACAAAGAGGGGAGTCCCGTTAGGAGGCAGGAATCGGTGGAGGGGGTGTCTGCGTCCAGTGCAGGCGTATATTAATTAACATTGTTACCCACCTTAACAAATAAATCCCAGATTATCAGTGGTTTAACACAACAGAAATTTATTTTCTACTTGCAGAAAGGCCCATGTTAGTATTCCTATAGGTTTGTAGTGCTCTAAGTGGTCTTCTAAGAATTCAGGTTGTTTCCTCCTTAGGCTTTGTCCTCTGCCCCACTCTGATGGATTGGTGGAAGGAGAGTGAACATGGCCCATTGGAGGATTTGGGGCCAGGGGCAGTCACACCATCACCATGGCCAGGACTTAGTCATATGATCATTCATAACTCAAAAAGGAGGCCAGAAAATACAGTCCAGCTGGTGCCCAGGAGAAAGAGAATATGTCTTAGATAACATATATTCTCAGCTACAGATGGTCAGAATCTGAATAGTAGCACAGTTTGTCCTAAAACAGGCCCTTTTGTCCTTTTTCCTGGGTTTTAAGTGCCTGGCTTTACATGCACATGCACACACCCACGCATGCATGCTGACACATGTTTCAGTAGCAACCACCAAAATGTTTGTGAGCACTTAAGTGCTGGCCACTGTATTAACATCTTCACGTACGTTTTCATATTTTATACTCGCAACAATTCAATCAGATTCATTACTTGTGTTCCAGTTACTAGCTGCTGGTTCACAAATTAATCTAAAACCTGGTGTTTTAAACAATAACATTTTTTATGTTATTATTATAGCTTCTGTTCCAGGTGAAGGGCTCAGCAGGGCAATCCTTGGTTGGTGTCTCTCCTACAGTGGCTGTCACATGTTGGCTGAAGATGTGGTCATCTGAGGACTTAACTAAGGCTGGAGGACTCGCGGTATATGCCAGCAAGATGGTACTGGCTATTAGCAAGGTGGCCTCAGTCCTCTGTATATGGGCCTCTCCCCTCAGCTTTCTGAAGTCCTCAAACCGGAGCTCCTTCTGTCCTCAAAGCAAACAATAGGCCAACAAGAGACCAGTGGGGAAGCTGCAATGCCTTTTATGACCTAGCTTTAGGTCACAAATGCTCTCTCAATTTTCCATGGCTGCTGTACCAAAATACACAGACTAGTAGGCTTAAACCACAGAAATTTATTCTCTAATGGTTCTGGATCCCAGAACTCCAAAACGAAGGTGTCCACCGAGCCAGTCTTTCTCTTAAGGTGGAAAATCCATTCCATACCTCTCTCCAGGCTTCTGGTGGGTGGGTGGTAATTCGTGGCCTAACTATCTCTGCCTGCATCACATGGCCATCTCTCTACTCCTACCTAAAGCAGTACTGATAACCCCTTCCCCTTGGTAAACTGCTGCTCCACCCTTTGCTGAACTCAGCAAAGAAAAGAATCTCAGGGGATAAGGAATTCCCTTATCACCCTTCGGCAGATTGCATCTGAACTCTCAGAAGTGGGATTGAATTTCAAAGCTATCACTTCCTAGCCCAGGGTCTTAACCAAGTTACTTAATCTCTGTTTCCCGGGGGGTAAAAAATCTCACTGGATTTAAGAGGATTAAAGGTGATAATGTGTAGAACCTGTTTAATTTAGATGTCAATCAGGGACCTTATAAATGTTAAGTATATAAAAATGGCAAGTGCTAGTCATAAGCCATTCTACTCCGATATAGAAATATCAAAATATAAAAATATTTGAATTATTCTTTGGTTATTTTGGCTTCGGAAACAAATGTTCCCCTATCAAGCAAGTATTTTTTTTTTTTTTTTTTTTACTGGACACCAAGCTATGTGAGAACAGGCAATGTCTTGTCATGCTCTTCGAGAGCTTCCCCTTTAATTGTGGAGTGTTTCTCTGTACTATAGTAAACTTTAACAGTAAGTCCTTATCACCTCTCCTCTAGATTTCTACAGTTTCTAATAATTTGTTCTCATATCAATGATTTAATTTGCTGGAAATATATTTCAGGTTTCAAAGATGTGTCAAGATTTGTTTAGTATCTAAGATATGCCAGGAACAATACCGACAAAACTCAAAGCCCAAGAAGAGCTTACATTTTGATGGAGAAAAAGAGATGAAAAAAATTAATATATATATATGTCATATAGTGATAAGACAAATGTGAAGAATAACAAAGCAA
Organism: Myrmecophaga tridactyla; assembly: GCA_004026745.1. NCBI lineage: Eukaryota > Metazoa > Chordata > Mammalia > Pilosa > Myrmecophagidae > Myrmecophaga > Myrmecophaga tridactyla. The sequence continues at coordinate 36,261 of PVIY010010080.1, read as the reverse complement.
GGAGGTGGATAAAATGAGGAGGATTGGGGTAGGGTTGGGTCAGGAAAGATTGCCAGTAGTGTATTTGTTTTCTGAAAACTCTCAGCAAGGAGAGAGGGAAGGTAAGAGAGCAGGCCATACTGATACTTAAGAGGATAGTATTCCTGGTAGAGAGAATGGATGCTTTTTTTTTTTTTTTTTAAGTTTATAAAACTTTCCTCTGTGATTGCGTTACTTCCCAGAGACTTAAAAATGCAATTCAAAGTAAAACAGATGGTGTCTATTTGTCCTAAATAACCACTTATATGTTTGGAGTTGATACCTGTTCCATATGGATGATGATAGAGTTTGGGCATTTTGTCACAGGAGAAAAGGGCACTTCTTCAATGAAATCACTGTAACCACATGACCGATATAGATGACCAAGAATCAAAGTTGGATATAATTAGTAGGTTCAGAGAAGAGTAAGACAGTGGAGCTGGGCTAGTCTTGGGATATTGTTGATAATTTTAGGGCTCCCTTTACGTGATAGGTACAATGTAGAGGCCATGTTGAAGAGACTGTGTTTGAGAGGTAGGGCCCTAAAAGCAGTGATGTCTATTTTCCATTAATTTACATTTAACCAAGAAATTACAGCCAAATATGAAGAGATATTTGTCCCCTTCAGGTCACCCTGCTTATATGTCAGTTTTTGTAAGGAACCATGTACAGTTAAATGTAAATTTAGTGTGGATTTTGCCATATAGATACCTGGGCTCCATCTAGTGGTAGAAGGTAACTAGGTTTTTACCATTTTCCAAAGAAAATGGTAAAAAAAAAATTTTCCAAATTTATTTAATTTGCATCTTGAGGACATCAGGGATTAAATTTCATATTCTTTTCACAGAACAGTAATTTAAATGTCTGCCATCTTATTTGTACTGCTTCCAATGAGAACATTTCATTTCCTGTGCTTTAGAAAGTTGGCCTAAGCATAGGCTAACTAATTTTTCATACAAACTGGGACTCTTTTGAAAGAGAAAGAAGGTACAACTGGAAATTATACTGGACATCAGGCACAAACCTGGATTTACTTGCAAAGAGTCGGGGCTTATCATTCTACATAAGCATCCACTGTAATTCAATGCCCAACAATAGTCAGCAGTTTTTAAAGGCTTGATAATTATTAATGATTTCTGATTGAGCGTCTATCAATTAAAGAAACAGCTATTCATCAGGGAGCAGAAGGAAAAAAATGAAAGAAAAATCTACAATTTTATGTAACACAGTGGCATTTTTTATTTTTTACTTTTTGTTTGAAGTTATTTATGTGAGTTTTTATCCTTTGAGGTTTTTTTTCATTTTTTTCTATTATTCAAGAAGATGGAAACAAATTAACAAATTGCAGGGCAACCAATCTAAGATGTCATAAATTGCCTAATAGTTTAGACTTTGTACAAAAACAGTAATAAAAATAATAATGATAAATTAATTAAACAAAGATAAGGTTGAAGGGAATTAAAGTTGAATAGAAAACTGAAGATGACTAGCTAATAGGGAGATGTGAGATGATATGGGACAATACTATGTTTTCAATTTAAGTATATTTCTTCTTTTCATTTTATTTTATTTATTTTGAAATTTTTCCTTTTTTTTTTCTGTGTGCAGTTTGGTGGAGGTCCCATTTCATTTTTTTTCCAAGTGACTATCCTGTTTTTGCAGCACCATTTGTTGAATTTGTGTGTGTGTGTGTGTGTGTGTGTGTGTGTGTGAGTATGGGCCAAGAATTGAACCCAGGTCTCCCACATGGCAGGTGAGAATTCTACCACTGAACTATCCTTGCACCCCTTTTTTCCATTTTAAAAGTTATTTATTCTTTAAATATAATTTAAAGGTCTGACATACTATTAAAGTAGTGCCACCTATATGGATGTGTTATGTGTGTGTAATGTTTTTTTCTCCATTAAATCTGTTTAATTGGATTCTATGAGGGAAGTTAATTAAAGATAATATATAAATGCCCTTATAGTCTCATTTATTAAATTATTAAATTAAAACATATAAATTATGTAGTAAAATTTACATATGAGATTATGTTGGGCATATGTAAAAAACATATTTTCTATAGTGAATACAATTTATCATCTTCTCATACCTTCACAATAAAAGTAGCACTGCAATTTTAAAGAAAATTATTTCAGATATCGAATTTATGCAGTGATGTTTAAATACAGAATTTAACAAATGCACCAAACGTATTTGTTGAGTATGCATTTCTTAAAGAATTAATTCAAAATCAGATATAATAAAAGTTGTTTTAATTCAAATTTTACTTATAAATAAGAAAATATTACAGTGCTTCCAGTGATGATTTTCAGTTCAAAGTGTACTAGGAATATTTTAGAGATTAGATATTTAGACTTTGCCCTCTGGATTTGCTTGGCAGCAGGCTAGGGAGGTGCAGAGAGAGGACAGACCTTAGGATCAGAAGTCAGATGCAGAAGAGAAAAAGACTCTTGCCAGAAGCAGAACTAAGCTTACTGGGGAAAATGTCACGAAAGACCCTGTTGGACTTGGAGACACAACCCAAGATAGGCACCTGAAGAGGTCGGCTGTTAGCGTAGGAGGAAGCCATGTAGGGAAAGAGCTGCCTGATTCCCAGCATCTAACAATTTGCAATTGTCCTTTAAGCTTTAAATTGTTTCAAAATACAAATCTTAAAGAAAAAAAAAGTCGCAGATACCAAGGCAGTTTTCTGTCTCAGCTCGTTGCTGTTATTACTGCTCCTTAGCTTGGTGAGCCCAGCCTGTAGGACTGCTGCTGCGAGCTAAGTGGCGGCAACTGCTGGGGGATGATAATCACAATTTTCTGATAGAAGCATTTACCTAAAGTAGTCTTATTTTTATTACATTTAAATTTATAGTGCATTTTATGCTGATATAGACAGAAATGCATATATATATATACTTGCATATGCACACTTTAATAAAAAAAACATTTTAAACAAAGCAACACCATTAGAAAATGAATATATTTGCAGGAACTTTGAGTTTGTAAGTTGCCACCCCCTGAGAGAATAGCAGGAACATTATCTTTTTAGGCACTTGCCTGCAGTTAAAATGAACATAAAATAAAGAAATACGGGTTGTTTTGTTTTGCCACATCTCATGTCTCATCATTTAAAAATGAGTAGAAAATCATGACGGCATCTCCTTCAATACCATGAGACTGTTTCCTTATTGCTGCTGCAAAGCTGCTCCAAGCTCAGTACCAGGCAGCAGGCTTTGCTAGTGCACTGTCCTTTCAAGTCAGAGACTCCAAGCTAGAGAGAGAACTGAATTATCTGACTCTCCAAATCATTTTGTGCCAAAATATTATAAGAGCTAGGGAGTGTTTCAGTAACCTACCTAGATGTTTGGAATCTGAATATATGAATAATTTAATAAAACCATGAAGAACAACAAATCAGCATTATAAGCATAGCTCAAAAGATCATATATTTTTGACAACATCCCTCATACCATCATTATTTCAATATTTATATCATATTACTATTTTTCTTCTTTCCATTTTTCTCTCATTCCCCTTGTAAGGAAGCTAAAGAGATCTCTTTCATGCTGGTTATTTTTTCTCCTGACTGTGTTTCACCAGTTCTTTCACATCAGAATTAAAGAACAAAATCAGAAAATAAAAGTACACATGCAAATTTTAGTGGGTGGGATTAGTTCAGCCCTGACTGTTGGAATATTTTCTAAGGATAAATTGCCTTTATCTATAAGGAATGTTCAATATGCAAAATTACGGTGTTCTTAATCTATACTATGAAAAGATAGATTGTTTGTATATACACACTTCCTTATTGTTATCTTATATTAGAAATTGAAAAGAACTCTAATTATGCCAAGGTTTGGATTATTCTGTAAGTACATTTATTGAAAAATTAGTAACCCTAGATTCTATCCTTTGCATGTTCCTTTAATCACACGAAATCACTTCACAGGTTTGTATATAGGACCTCCTATTTCCTTTATGTAGAAAAAATAATACACATTTAAGTCAGAACTCTTCAGTCTTGGTATCTTGCACTTTTATTCTCCCCATCTCTTACTGGGTCACCCTCTTCCCAGAGCGCATGGCATACAGCTGTCAATTTTCTATTAAGATACATGAAGTACATTTGAGTTTTTTAAGTGGTGTCTGATGGTGTGTGCCATGATATCTCATTTCCTTATCAGTCATATATTTCTATTTAACTAGGAAGTACAATTTCCTATAGTAATCAGATATATATATTTTAAAGCCTAACCTACTTTGCTTAGCTTATTTACATTTTCAAAACCTTGTCTATGCTGCAAAACCCCACAGGAAAAAAAGAAATTAAATAGAGCCCTAATTTTCCACTTTAGATTTTGGGCTCTGTACAGTGAGTCTGGAATGAAGGTTAAAGTAGAGAAAAATAGGCAATTTACTAGCCTTTGGAGAATAATAACAAATCTACCTATATATTTGGAATCTCCTTAAGTTCAAGTTACTGAAAAACTATTGAAACGTGTTTCAGGACTCTGTCTTTCTTTACTCTATTAATGTTTAAAGTCAGGTTTTATTGGGTATGTGTCTCCTAAATGTAGCAGTGATATATGTGTTTTAGAAATGGGTAGATTTTGCAACTGTTACAGGCAAAGTTTTAGCATCCTGTCTTATCCACAAATGTAAACTGTACAGAACATAAGAATCTTTTCTTTATAACTTCATGCATTGCTCCCTGCCCTCTCAGAAAAAACAAAAAAACCTTCAAAAGTCCCATCCCTGCCATTTGTTAATTTTGTACATATCTGTTCTTGTTTGGAAACAATGATGTATTCATAAGTATTTGCCACTATCAGATTCTCGCTCTTGCTTATTATAAGAGCATACACCACTCAGAAACCTTTAGTGCCAGATGTGTTTGTAATTAGATAGAGTTTAGAGTTTTAGAAAGGTGTACACATCACATGTCATGAGACACCCCTGGGAGTTATGTGGCTGTCTCCCTTTATCCAACAATTAATATTTTTGAGGTAAGAACCGTATGAATATTCACCCTAAATTATCTAAATGGCAAATAGAAACAACCTCCTGTCAATTCCAGTTAGGTTTCATGACCAAGTGAAATAAGGGGGGAAAAAGTTGGATTTCAGAATTGCAGAAAAGGAATGGTAAAGTTATGTCAAAAAGAGCCTCTCAGGGAGGCTGCCGTGGCTCAGCAGGCAGAGCTCCGACCTGCCATGCTGGAGGTCTGGAGTTCGATCCCTGGTGCCTCCTGCCCATATGCAAATTAAAAAAAAAAAAAAAAAGAGCCTCTCAGAGATGTCTCTGCCCTCCTCCCCCACTTCTGTCTTTCTCTAAGACTGAGTGAGAGGGTAGGTTTGGAATAGTAGAGCGTTTCCTAACAGAGCTATTAACAGACCATTTGCCATAACATTTAAATTCACATTTAAAATAGAAGTTACATGACAGTTAAACTTTAATAATAGGTTTTCGAGACAAAAAAAAAATGTTACTCAAAAGCAGCATATATTTGAGAATTATGTTAAACACAGTTGTTTCCTAACTTGACTTCCCCAGTAGAAGGGAGAAGCTGTTTTTTTCCCCTATTTCGGATATTTTTTCAAGCTCATTTATATCCATGCATTTAACAGAGTGTACATAACACCGTGTGACATCCATCATCTCAGTTAACAGAGATTGTTGGTTCATTTCCCGTGGAGACAGGGAAAATGAGAACATTGGGCTACTGTGAAAATGTGACCATAGTGAGTATAAACTCAAAGCTTATATTTAATGTACCTTTTAATTATTTTCCAATTATAAAAATGTGATGTAAATTTTCAATGCACTTAAGAAGGAGACTTGAGAAATTTAAAGCCCCCCTTTTATTTTCTTTTTACAAGCTTGACCATAATTCATATAGACTATTTAGAGGCAAAATCTCTAAAACAGTTATGGAACTAAAATGATTTTTATGATAGCATGGAAAAGAAAATAGCATGGAGTATGCATTTAAACTGAAATAATTTGTGTAGAAATATTTATTTAATTCTTTTCCAATGATTGTTTTGTTTCTTAATGGTAACTTTATTGGATTCATTTTTTCCTAACCTAATGAATCTCTTGGATCAAGTAATAAGTGCAGGAATGGAGCAGGGAAAGAGATAACCTTGCTAATAATGTAAATCCCAAAATTCTTTTTTATTTTATGGGATAGCAGAAGACTTTCCTTAGGGTGAGATATGCAGGAAAGGAAAAAAAAAATGGAGGAAAAGTGGAAGGTATGAAGTGCCATCTCTTTCCAATCTGGCTCTGTGGACCAGGTTGTCACCCAGCATTATGGAAATGAAAACTATAGGGTGATAAATATTTTTAATAGATGATTTTCTATACTCTACACATAAAGAACTCTTCAGGGGTACAGAGGCAAACTGAACCAGAAGGGATAAAAAGTTTCTTCTTTCTAGTTCTGAAGGACTTAACATAATTTTGCCACTTTTAGTATGTGAAACTCTGAGAGAGAATCCAGAAATTACAATTTTCATGATGGGGTGGTGACTGTGTTGCTACTTCTCTCTAGCTGCTTTGAGGATTTTGTCTTTGATTTTTTTTTTTTTTTTGCAGTTTCATTAGGCTAAAATCTAGCTTTAGAGTTTTAAAAAAATTATCTTGTTTAAGATTCTTTGGGTTTCTTGAAATTGTGAACAAATAACTTTCAGCAATTTGGAAAATCATTTCTTTTAATTTTTTTCAAGTATTTTCTTCTGCTTCACTCTCTCTTTCTTCTCACTCTGGGACTCAAATTATTCTATCTTTAAACCTGCCCTCCCAATTCCTACCCCACCCCCAGATATCATTTAGGATGGTTTCTCTAGATCTGCATTCTATTTCAGTTCTTCTTGCCTCATGCATGTCTAATTTACTACTAAATAAGACCACTGAATTTTTCATTTTAATTGTTGTATTTTTCAGTTTGGTCCTTTTAAAAATATTATATGTAACTTTACCATTTTCTACCCCCAAATCCAGGCTAACATACAGCTCCTGAGTATAGTAAGGATTATATATATCTATATACCCTATGTCTATTGACATAGATGTCTACATCTGCCCATTATCTTGAGTGCTTGTAAGTTTATTACGTTTTTGTTAATTATCCTTGCTTCTCACTGATGGAGTCTTCTCTCATGTTTCTGGTAATCTTTGTGTGCTGAATATTAAGTTTAAAATTTTCTTTGTAGAGGTAGTTTTAAGTCCTGGGGAAATTCCATTTTTCTTCAAAGGGGATTTTAAATTGCCTTCACAAGTGGCTTTTTTCAGGCATGGGATTTTTGTGTCATTCATATGACTCAAAATCAAGAGTCAGAGCATGCAAAGATTGGTTTACTTCTAATTCATCCTTCTTCATTGGGTGCACCACTTTGAGTCCCAGTCCAAATCCAGGATTGGTTTTTCCAGGGTACCTCCTTTGGGAGACCCCAGGATTTGGTTTTGTTTCCTTTGCCTCTTCCAGTTGGTAAAATCCCTAAGGGCAAAATAGTTCTGAGTATTGGACTCATCTCTCCCTGGATTTAAGTGCTTTCTCTTTTCTTGTTTAGTAATCGCTCACTATTGTTCATTGATGCTCCAAAATATTTGCAAATTATTGCCTCACTTTTTCATTAGCATTAATAGGGCATTTGGTTACCTTCTTTGCCATTACTGAGAGAAGAACCAGTAGGGCTTCAAAATCAACTCTGTGAAGAATAGAAGGAAAAAGGAACCTGGAGCAAGTCTAGACTGGTAGTAAAAAGAAAGGAAAGAAGACGGGAAACATCTAAAGAAAACAATGGCAATAACAAACATTAGAAGTTGGAAGATAATGAGAGCCAAAGGAAGGCTGAATTTCAAGAAGTCATGGTCTCGAAGAATAATCGAATAGGATGTATGCCAAGAGAAGGCAACTAGGGCGGCTGCCGTGGCTCAGCAGGCAGAGCTCCGACCTGCCGTGCTGGAGGTCTGGAGTTCGATCCCTGGTGCCTCCTGCCCACATGCAAATTAAAAAAAAAAAAAGAGAGAAGGCAACTAAATTTGTTAATCAGGAAGTCATTACAGAATTTAATGTGGGCAGCTGCAACATGCCTAATTTTAAAGTTTTATAAGTGCTAGTTAGGCAAAAGTATATTTAGCAACTTCTTTATAAGGTTGGGTAAAAACAAAAAGGGAAAAATATTTTAAAATCAATCAACAATATAACTTGAGTCCATATCTTCAAAATATTTTAAATAATTACAATTAAATTTCTTCCTGATCATACACCACAGTTAATGTGAATTAATTAGTTAAGCCATATATTAGAGGGATCTCTGTTCAGGTTGGAAAATGAGAGTATTACATTTTCCATACTTCCCTTAACTTCCTAAACTTTAATTTCTATGAACTCAAAAGATCATCTTTTCATACTGGCTTAGTAATTCATTTGAGTCAATCATATCAGCTTGTTTGACAGCGTGGGCTGGAAATTCAAGACTAGAAAGTTTTTTTTTTTAATCTTTAAACTGATCTGTTTTTAAATACCATCCTGAAGGGTGACTGTATCTATGCCTCTGCCTTTTATCGCAGAAGCCTAAATTTGATGAACATTTATTAGAAAAACATTCATATAAGGGACAATTCTAGTTGCATAATCCTTTTGACTTATAGATAACAAAGAATAGAAACTTTTCTGGCACCCTTTCAATGGAAATTACTCAATGTACTCTCCATTAAAGGCTACCATTGTCTTATTGGGTGGCAAACTACCTTCTATTGTTTGCTAAACCACATAATTGTGTCAAATCACATCTGATCCAGTGTGTGGAAGTGAATGAATGAATGAGTGAATGAATCTCTTCTAGTACATTTTATTTTACTATTAGTAGTTTTAAAAATTATGTGTTCATGTTTGCTCTATCAAGCTCATAATAGGACTTAACAGGTATTAAAAATGTTAGAAAATTTAGACCAACAAATGGTTAGACAAATTCTCCTATTGCAAGGTGATATGGCACCCAATAATTTGAGTGGAATTTGAACCTCTTTACCTATCCCCACTCCTGATTTAATAAAGAAAGCTGGATTACTCTATTATGATTTATTCTAGTCTGCATTAATTTTTATGTCCCTACCCTAAATATAAGCATCTGGTTTCATCTGGACATCTGTCACTGGTCAGGTTACAGTTGGTTCAATAAGCTTTTACCGTGTCTTGGGATTATGTAATTGACTACTTTTCAGGGTCATAAATCCATGCCTTATGTATGTTACCTATAGGAGATATCTACATTTCCTGTCAAAAGTAATCTTAAAATAAAGAATGAAAATTCAAATTAATATGAAGTCCCGGTACATACCAGAATAGTGCTCTGATTTGCATGAGACAATGACACAGAATTTACTTACTTAAAAGTCAAGGTAACTATTTGAGAGTCAGTCACAAAGAAGATTCACTTCACTGACAAGGGGGAAACCACAGTTGTAAACCGGAAACCTTTAAAAAAATACCTATACTTTAATAATAATGCCACATGTGGATAAGTTTGATGCATTTCCTTTCCCTTTGCCCATCTTTCCAGCTATAGAAAGCATAAAGCTAAAAAATTTTCTGCATTTGAAAACTGTATAGTTTTACTGCCATAAAATTGTAATGCTATAGGCAGAGAGTGAGTTGTATCTACACACTGATGAAAATAAAATAATTTAAGTGATCTATAGTTAGTAAACCCATAAAGCAGGCTGACTCACACTCCATTACATGGAAATCTAGTTTGAAACAGTTTTTCCCTTGGGAGTTTTGCTGAAAAATGTGTTGTTTACAATTAGATTTGGAGAAACACCATGCACTTTGGACTGCTAAATAGTCTGTGATGTCTTACAGTAAAATAATGTAATTTGTCAAATTTGCCAAGTTTACCTGACTCATAATGGAACTATTTTTACATATTACTACTAATAATATATCTTGAAATTAAAGCTTCCAGAAGTGTCATTTAGAAACTTTATTCTTGATATTCTAAATTTCAGATATTGGAGAGATTTTATGTTTTTGATATTTACTAAACTGTTTAGGCATTGTGACATTAACCTACAATTAAGGAAATTTTGAAAATAGTAGAATGACACTTTTGTACTCTATTTACTCCAGGAAACTATTTGAGGACATAGTTCATTATTTTCTCCTTTATGAAGGAGACTATTCCTCTGATCACATGTTAAGTATAGTTGTGCAACTTGAATAACTCACTTATTTTCCTTTTATGCGCATTGAAGCCTATTAGTTTTGTCACCACATTTCATTTTCCTATTTATGTTGGTTGCAAAATTTCAGAGTAATATATATAGCAAATATCTATATATTTTGCTCTTCACTTCATTTGCACTTTAATTATACTTTAAGAGTTTTGCTCTATGTATTGGTTTTCTATGGCTACCAGAATAAATTACTACAAATTTAGCAACTAAAAAAAAGACATGAATTTATTTTCTCAAAGTTCTGTAGTTGTAAGTCTGGATTGGCTAAACCAGTTTCTCTGCTCTCAGTTTCAGGAGGCTGAACAACCAAGCTCTTACTGGGAGGTTCTGGGAAGAATCCACTTCCCAGCTCTTCCAGTGGTTGGTAGGATCTAGTTCCCTATAGTTTTAGAAGATGAAGTTCCCATTTCTTAGCTGGCTCTCAGCTGGGGGCTGCCCCTAGCTCTTTGAGGCCTCTCTCCAGTTCTTGCCCATGACTTCTAATCTCAGCACCAACAATGATGTGTTAAACCTTCTCACCCTTGGACTCTCTCTGACTTCCCTCCTACCACATCTCTCTTCCTCCTCTTCTGCCTCTGGCTTGAAAAAGCTCTTTGTATTCCAGGGCTCATGTGATTCTGTTGGGTGCACTGGGATAATTCACAAGGATCTTCCTATTTTAAGTCCTAATCATTATTACAGCTGCAGAGTTCCTTTTCCCGTATAGCATAATATATAGACAACCTTATGTTATTGTATTTTGCTTTATTGTGCTTCACAGATAGTGCACTTTTTTTTTTTTAACAAATCGAAGGTTTCTGGCAACCCTGATTGAACAAGTTTATCTGCACCATTTTCCCAACAGCACATTCTTTCTTTGTGTCTATGTCACATTTTAATTAAGATATGTACGTTTTTTGACATAATGCTATTGCACACTTAACAGACTATGGAACAGAGTAAAGATCACTTTTATATGCCCTGGGAAACCAGAAAACTCGTGTGATGCTTTATTGCAATATTTGCTTTATTGTGGTGATGTAGAACTGAACCTGCAAATTCTCTGTGGGATGCCTGTACTCACACGTTCCAGGTATTAGGAGGTATTAGAATGCCATAAACAGGCCTACTAAACTATATAAAACTATATATTATAAACGTTTGCATATTGCTTTTTGATATGAGTTGTAAATAAAAATTTAAGGATAAACCAGGAAACATCTCATTAGTCTTTGTCCCAGTGAACCGAAAAAAGTGAAGAGCCCTGAATTAACCTAGATATGAAGAGAATCTGGTAAGATTTATGAAGGATGAAATTTTATTTAAAGTAAAAGGTGACTGTTTTCAGTTCTCCACTTCAGATTTAGGTACATAAAATTGACTTTTACAAATATTGCACATACGTATTTCCCAGTATTTTTTCTATTTTCCTAAATTACTAAATAAGGTAAATATATGACTATGAATAACATTATGTTTGTGATTGCGATCATGAAACAGGTACTTGACACTATCAAATTCGGTGTTTGCCAGAACCTTAAATCCTTTCACTCTCTGTATAATACCAGCAGAGCAGATTGCAGACATCGTCTATGCTTTTCAGGGAGCCTGGCTGTTAATGATGTGCATTTTTTGAAGCTGGCAAAGGTAAGATTGAACCTGGGCCAAAGTGCTTACGAATTTAAGATATTTGACAACTTCCCAAAGCAAACTATCCTCGGATTCCTCATTTATAAATAAGTGGAGTATTAGTTACTGAGAGATAGAGTGAGTAATGACTATAAAGTGCTTAGCGCTGTTTATGGACCACAGTCCACAGAAGGTCAATGAGTGAAGGATGTAATGTATTATACAGAGGATTACTTTCAGAGGGGGTAGGTTTTGAAGGTATTTTTACATGCCTTTACTACCCCAAAAGAAAGCAAAACATGGAAGGTTTTTTTCTCTGTACTACGGACACTAGAAAATTGAATGCAATGTTTTTTCTTTATTTTTTTCCATCGTGAAATGTAACTTAAAATGTGTTTTATGTTTAGCCCAACAAGATATTGATCATTTGATAGATATTTCCATATGGTTAAACTTTCTCTGCATTTCTTCTTACATCTCAGGCCCTCTATCTCAGATCACTTTTCTTTTGCTGAAGTTCATTCTTTAGAATTTCCTTCAGTGAGTTTTTCCTGGCAGTGAACGTTTCAAGTTTTTGCATGTCTGAAAATATTTTATTCCACAGCTTTTTTTCTTGCTTTTTCCCTCTGCTGGGTATAGAATTCTAGATTGCTGGCTATTTTCTTTCAGCACACTAAACATGCAATTGATTTTTTATGACTTCCATGATGGATTTGGGGAGATCAGCTCTCTTCTGAATTGTCACCTATTTGGAGGACAGCTTTCTTTTGTTTTCTTCTTCCTCTGGCCACTTTAAACATTTTATTTCTCTCATTAGGCTTCTGTAGGTTTACTCTTGTCTTAGTTTCTTAGGGTTGTTGTAACAACATACCACAAACTGGGTGGTTTAAAACAACAGCAATGTACTGCCTCACAGTTCTGGGAGACCATAAGTCCCAAATCAAGGTTTCAGCAGGGTCATGCCTCCTCCGAAGTCTATAGGTTCTGGCAGTAGTTTGCCAACAATTCATGCTGTTCTTTGGCATATGACATATCTCAAGCTCTGCCTGTGTCACATGGCTTTCTTCTCTCTTACGTTCTAAATTTCCTCTCCTTGTAAGGACAGCGGCCCTATTGGAGTGAGCCCCATTCTAATTGAGTTTGGTCTCACGTTAACCAATAACATCTTCAAAGTTTGCATTTCCAAATAGTATCACATTCACGAAACCACGTTGTTGGATGTTTAACACATCTTTTGGGGAGACACAGTTAAATCTATAACAATTATGATATATCTAGATTTGGCTTTCTTTCTATTTATCCTGCTTTGGATTCCTTTGACATCTTGAAGCTATGAAATGATGTATTACATCAGCCCTGGAAAATTCCTGGCTATTCTTTCTTCATATATCAACTCTACAGAGTCTCTTTTTCCTTTACTTCTGGAATGCTGATTAAATGTATGTTAGACTTTCTTTCTCTATCCTCCGTGTCCCTTAACTTCTCTCCTCTTAAAATACATACATCTATATTTTCCCCCTGTGCTGTATTTGGATAAGGATTCCTAAAAGATTCATAAATCCTCTCTAGGATTTATATCTAGTCTAACATTAAATTCTGATGTGAAACCCATTCATTTACTATGCAAATTTTTGTTAATGTCAATTTTTATTGCTAGGAGCTCCATTTTCTTAAGACATACGTTAGAGTTTCTTGTTCCCTACAAATATTTTCAGTTGTTTTAGGATGTAAGTCTGATAATTCCAAAAAAATCTGCTTCTACTGTCTACTATTTGTGCTTTCGCTCACCAGGATGCTTTGTTTTCTTGTATCGTACTAAGTTTTTACTTCATTCTGGTTACTGACCTCTAAAAACTATTTATAGTGACTCATTGGATCTCGGGATGAGAGCGACTTTCTCCAGGGAGAAGTTGCATTTGCTTTGGCTTCACAGATGGAGGTTCTACCAGTTCAGTTTTTTTAGTCTACACAAATCATGCAAATTTGGCTGCATGTCTGAGCAAGGGTCAGACTGTGATTACAACTTCTTGGGGACACTTTTTCCTTCCCTCACTGCTCAGTGCCAAAGCAACATTCTTTGCAACATCCTCGTGTCAGAAAGGTGGGGTGGGATCATTTGGGGTTCCAGATTAACGTGGGAAGAGCTTTTAGATTCTCCACCTTGGGTGGATCCTGGATTTTCTTTTATTTTCCCCTTCACCTGGGAAGGATGTCAAAAACCAAGCCATGTTTACTAGAGTAGCCAATGTCCTCAGCCCCAAACTAGTCCTTGCATTCTATGTGTTCCCATTTCCCCCTGGATTTTTGGCTCTGTTATTCCCTAGTTAGCTCTTCAGTGCATTAAAGAAATAAAAGAAAAAAATGGTCTTGCATTTTTGTTTTTTTTTTTTAGTAGCAGGGTTGTCATAGCAGGATTTCCCTAGTGGTGTGCAGAGTACTGTCTACCCACAAATGTCCACACCCTAATCCCTGGAACCTGTGGGTATGAAATTTTGCATAACAAGGGGGAATTAAAACTGCTGATAGACTTATGTTGCTAATTACTTGACCTGGAGAGGGTACATTATCCTAAGTATCCAGGTGGACCCAGTATATTCACAAGGGTCCTCACTGAGAGAGGAGGACAGGCAGGAGAGCCAGTCACATGGTGTGAAAGGACTGAATCAGCCATTACTGGTGGAAGAATGAGAGGGCCAGGAGCCAAGGAATGCAGGCAGTCACTAGAAGCTAGAAAGGGCAAGGAAATGGATTCTCCCCTAGAGACTCCAAAAGGAAAACAGGCCAACAAGCATTTTCATTTTAGTTCCATGAGACCTATTTCATTCTGACCTCCAGAACAGTAAAATAATAAATTTGTGTTGTTTTTAAGTCACTGAGTTTGCCATAATTTGCAACAGTGGCAAAAGGAAATTAATACACCCAATCTTACCAGAAACTTAATCTTATTCTTACTTTATTAAGTAAGAATGTAGTTGAATAAGAACAAAAAAATAAATTAAGATAGTAATGCTGTCCCTGTATCCCTGGTTATTTTACACACTCAGTTTTATTTAAAACATTGCAATAGCATAATGACATGATACTAAGGAAAGTCAAGACTATTTTTGCACAAACAAATTTGTTTATTCATTTATTTATTTTACTATTAAGAATTGATGCATCCTACATTAACTCTTGCTTGATTTGAAACTAAAAGACAAAATATTACAAATGGTAAACAAATTCCTTATTTTTGGCAAAGTGATATGAATTGAAATTTTAACTGGGCCTCTTACTCCACAGTTATAGCTAAGAATGGAATGGAAATTTTTGCTAAAAATATTTTCTTGACATTTTTAGCAAATATAAACTTAAATAACCACAGCTTTGATCATTTACTACATGTGAATTTTTGTGAGCTTTCACATTTGTTTAAATGACTTACTGAATCAAATTATTCTTTAAATTAAAACCAAACTTCATCTATTTAAAGTGTGCCAAGTTACTCAGCCTTACTGCTATGTATTTGCTCACAGCAGCTGCTAATTCTGAGGGGACTAGCACAGAGCATGTGTGTTGCTTAGGGATGGTAGCCTGACGAATGACAAGGAGCAAAGATTTACTTCCAGGCATCACGTGATATCGATTTTTCCCCATGGAAGTTATATGAAGCTGAGGGAATGTAGATGTATACGAGACTAATTTGGGAACCTGCAAAAGTGGCATTAGGAGAATTGCAGAATGAGTTATAATGGTACATCGTGGGAACACAGGTTCAGGGCACAACAAACATCCAGAAAATGGTCCCTCTATTCCTTGCACAATATAAAGCATCCAAAAGGGCAAATAATCTCCGTATAATTTACACTGCACAGAGAGGCCGAAAGAGCAAAGGAAGAAGTGCCATTGTGGTCAAGCTCCCAGCAGGATCAGTGGAATCAGTGAATGGAAAGAAGGGTGGGTAAAAGGCAGCTCTGCATGCCCCACTTTGTGTAGGAGAAAAGAGACCAGTCTACACTGTGGAGAACCCCTGTTCTGATGAGCCTCTGGGGCTTTTTGTTCCAAGTTCTTGGTTTAAGGCCTGGCAGGCCCTTTCATTAGATTCACATCTCACCCAAGTTGTGGAAATGCGCACAATAGAACAGAGGTAGGGAGAGGGGAAGGCTGCGTGATGGACACTTAGGGAGCATCTGTGATGTCTCCTGAAAAGGAGGTGGGGGCCCAGGTCTGGGTGACAACCACCTAAAAGGTGCTTGTGTTCTCCCCAACAATTAGATCTCACTTCTCCCGACCCTGGAGCCACGAGGAAACTTTCCAATGGTTCATATGTTTATTAAATTGCATGCTGCAGTTAGTTGAAGGATATTGGACAAGTCCTTTAACCACCCTTGTTTTTTGTGTTCTCTCTAAAATGCTGAGGAATAACTATGATCACACCTTAGGCTCTCCCTCTCGAACATTCTGAACACATAGCTATCCACACACATAATGCTATTATATTATGTATGGTATAGTAATAACTAAGAATCTCCTCTGAATATGTCTTTTAAAATAAAATTCAGTAAAAATAACAACTGAGCTCTATTGGCTGATGAGTTCTTACATTGGAGGTGAGAAAGTTTCATCTCACTGTGGCTCGGACAATGGAGTTCAAAGTTGTCTTTGTTTCCTTCCATGCAGAAAGTTTGTTTTATAATTCTTTGATATACTTTAAGACTATAACTATTACAGAGAGCTGTTAAGAAAGTATAAAAAGTATTTTCCCTCGGCTGATCATCTTCTATTGGTACCTATTCAAAAATTTGGAGATGTCCTCCTATGGAAAAAATGTTGGCTCCACTCACCTTGCCTGTCTGTAAAACTGCTCAGGGAGGATAATGAGAGTTGTTCAAATGTGTGCCTGTAGTTGCAATTAATATGTTCCCTAAAGAATTTTTAGCCTGGGCTTGTATTTCTGTAATAGACCATGTCTCTTTTAAACTGAGAATCTGATAAATGATTGCTCTAAGAACTCTAGCTTATGTATTACTGCTTGATGTGGCTGTTTCTGATAGCACTTTTAGCCAAATAGCCAGGATAATGGCATGAGTGGTAAAGTGGCTAACTATTTAGAAACTGTAAGCTTTTAAGATGTGCATATAAGTCATGTCAATCCTGCTGACCTACTAGACGTCAGTGATTTTGAAATCAAACTGAATTGTATTGAATCTCAAGTCTATCATGCACTGACGGAATGTCTTTGGACAAATTACTTAACCGTGAAATCTTTTCTTTATTCATAAAAAGATAGAAACCACTGTGTGTTTTGAAGAAGTTAGGTGAAATCCTTTGTAAACTACAAAGCACATCATATTAGTCATTATCTTCTCATTGTGTGTGGTATGATGATATTAAGAACATAACACATACAGGAACAACAAAGGGCTTTTGTGTTACAAAAAGTAATTATGCGATTTCATTTGTTTCACATTTTTCCTTGAAAGAAGTAAATGAGTAAACAGTTACTATGCATAATGAAAAACTGTGATGTGGCTAGACAGTGAGAGGAGACCATAGGGAGCTAGAAAA
The DNA here is from genome assembly GCA_004026745.1 of Myrmecophaga tridactyla. NCBI lineage: Eukaryota > Metazoa > Chordata > Mammalia > Pilosa > Myrmecophagidae > Myrmecophaga > Myrmecophaga tridactyla. Next base: position 18,852 of record PVIY010010080.1, on the reverse strand, counting down.
GAAAAAAGTCTAGCTTTTACTGGTAGCTCACAAAAAGCTTCTCAAAGGAGAACAAAGCTTTAGAGAGGTGTAAACATAAAGTTAGGAGGGAAAGGGAACAGGGGTAAATTTTTAAGTAGGAAGAAATGCACGTGCAATGGTATGACAAGGTTTCCATACTCAAGGAGCAGCAAATAAATGGTTTGGGTGGGGTGGCTGAGTGCTTTATGTGGGGAGTGACTGTTCCGAGGAAAACCAAAAGCCTTTAAATATAGAAGTGATGTAAAAACATTTGCTCTTTTGGACAATTTTTCTGACAGCTTGAGGGTGGGGTGGGTGGGGAGCTGCAGGAGGAGGGTGAGAGAACAGTGCAAGCAAGACTGAAGGCAGTGGAGCTTCTGGAGAAATTGTAGCTTTTAGAAAGTTGGGATAGAGTTGAGTTAGGCTAAGGTGCTAAGCATTGGGAAAGCGTGAGGCTGATTAGAGAGGGAAGAGTCTTACTGAGTCTCCTAAATTTCTACATGGGTGAGTTCATAGTCTCATTAAGGCGAGCATCTGAGAAGAAGCAAAAATTTGAAAGAGACGCTGAGTTTATTTATTGGCATATTTATTCGGAAGTCTCCGTGAGATTCCTGAAACTCAGTTGTAGGTGTGAAACTCAGGAAAACAGGTCAGGCCCGGAGGTGTGGCTTTGGGTGTCAGTGAGAAGATGGTAATTGAAACCACGTACCTTGAAACCATCAGTCACCTTGGGAAATATTTTATTGTTCCTCACTTTGAGGCTATTATTTGATTAGGTAATTATAATATCTCCTACTCATAGACTTTACAAGAGAAAACAACCTAGCATAGGTTATAGATTTCTTTCACAATTTCTACATTAGCTTGAAAAAAAAGTAAACGAGTCATATTTCACTTTTTAAGTATGAATTGTCTATCTAAATAAACAGTTTTATATCAGCATTGCCACAATCACTTTCGGATAAAGTATTTTGGTTTATACTTGTAAGTAAAGGGATACACCTAGATTTTTTTCCTCCCATGTGTCAAAATTGATCATTCAAGATATTTCCCAAATAAATGAACTTGATTTGAAGACATGCCATCCCAAGCAAGAATTCCCATGTTTTAGGACCCCAGGGCAGTCTTTTGTGAGGGAATATGAATTCTAAGTTATGTCTACTCAGTCACTGAACTTTTTAAATTTAGGTGACTAAACTAGGCAATTAAATAGTATGATATATGGATCTTATCATTACTGGCAGATTTGCTGTATTAGTGATGAGATACTTGGGTATATTACAAATTGAAAATTGCTTATTTATTTTTTTCCTTTTGGAATCATATCATCATCACTTGTGTCTGAACAACTTTAAATGTGGACACTCACAGAATTTTTAATATAAAAAATTGACAAGGTTCTGTGTGTGGTGATGGATTTGATTTCTTATGGTGATTATAATTTATGCATTTAGAAGTGGTGAGCTAGTTTATAGAGAAAGAGAAGTTCATTACCTTTGTGATGATGATTATAACTTATTTTCAAATCTTTTATACGCTAGATGTGTGAATTATGTGTCCCCATTAGCCCTTTCCAATGTAGCATACTTAGCATAATAAAGTAGAAATCTTACTTTAGGACCTTCCTGTTCATCCTATGAGAATTAGTACAATTTAAAATGGTAGGCGAAAATTAAAATTGTGCTAATTCTATCATTAAATTCTAACCTTTTGAAGCAATAATGATTCTTAATAGTGCCATAAATCATATTCCATTGTTAGCAAGATGACAATAATCATTCTATATTGTAATTTTTTTTTAAAGACATCTCCTGTTATAAGTAAATGTGGGTTTTACTCCAGGAGAACGTTGGAGAACTTTTAAGTTGGAGAGATTGATCCACAGCTGGAAAGCACCCCAAAGTGTTTTGATGGCAGAAAAAATATGTTTTCCATTATTCAGCTCTCTACCAAACTATTTCTTGTAGCTTGAAAATAATAAAGATTTTGTAAACCCCAAGAGGTCTTTTTTGATCCATGAATGAAGTTTCCCCAGATTCATATAACTAAACTCTGACTTCCTTTTAGCCATTGAAATTCAAAACCCTTCCATTTATTAGTATGGCATAGGAAAATTCCTCCAAAAAATGTCAACACTTTGTATTTTAATGAAGTCATTGTCAGTGTGGGGCATAGTTTTGATTCCATTTAAGCTGAGTGCAATAAGATATGAAAGGATGTGAAAAGTGTGTAATGGAAGTAAATTAATTAAAACAGACTGTTAGAGTATGCAATTGGGAAACCTTTAAATTATTATTTAAAGTTTTCTTTTATCAAAAATTCCTTTTCGATACCTTTCTCCTTTCAATTATCACAGAATGTATTTTATTCATATTTCAAAATTTAAGATTTATTAATATTCAGAAAAATGAGATATGATGTTTGCAGCTTTAAAATTTTTTTACCCAGAATTTTAGGTGACTTTAAATGTCCAGTTGTGACTAGTAGTGCACTTCTACTCATGATTCATTGTACTTTCTCAATGCTTATTTCTAGAGGAAACCAAGTATAATTCAGGGAACCTTCTGGCATGACTTCTTTAGAACTACAATCTTCATTTTATAATGACCCAATAGAAACACTGAGTTGTTTAATCATATAACTGTTACTCTAGTAACTTAGTAGCTATTCTAAAGTAAAATCCAGATCTCCATTCCAAATTCCAGATCACATGTATAGCACATAATTATTTCTCTAGGATTGTGATTTTGAAATAATTTCCCTTAGAGTAAAATTGGACATTATTATTAAGCATTATTTAATATAACCAACTGAGTCAAAGGAAATAGGTACAGAAATCTCAAGGCTTAAAAAGTGGCGCATTCACCCATCTTGCCAGGTGAAAAGAAATTGATGCAACATGTTGAACTTTAATCATTCCTATTTTACCAAGGAACCCAAACACACAGAAAACACTTGACTAAAATTGTTCGCAATATGTACCAATCTTCATTCTTCCATATCAAGGGGAGAAAGGGATGGGAAGAACATTAAAAAAAAGAATGTGCTGATAACCTTCAAGTCTTCATTTAGTCAATACTCTCCACTCCCACTCCTATCAAGTTGTTTTTTTATTTTAAATCCGATTTGCAACACTGCCTTCTCCTTGCCGCTGCCTGCCCTCTTGTGGAGAACAGCAGGATGATGAAAAGAAAAGTAAGTGAAAAAAGACGAATGGCAGAAAATTCATGGTGAGATGATAAGTAAGTACCTAGGACAGGTGAGACTTCATGTCACTGCATAATCACTTCTAATAAGAGCGCTATTTATAGATTTCAAAATAATTTCTGTTATTGAATTTATTTGTAACCGCTGGATGTCAGTTGGCTCACTTTGCTTCAAAATTGCATGAGATAATCCTAGAGAAAAGGAAAAGAAGAAATCTTGTTCACTGTGCTCTCCAGGGTGAGAGAGCACACCATAAGAGATGACCATCTTATTACATTTTGGTGCTTCGTGAGAATATCTGGGGTGGAGATGAATGAAGACATCACTTCCCAGTTTTGTCTAAACAATGTCATTGATAGTTTAACCTCAGTTCATGCAGGTAGTATCCTAAAAATCAGTCTCTATTTTTTAGGGTTCAACTGGATAATTAAAAAAAAAAATCATGGCCCTGTAAAGGTTCTGTCAGGGACTTTTGAAATAAACAGAAGCCTTGACTCATCACAGATAACTGAATAAATAGGATTTTTATTATGAAATGACCTGGCAAACCCCACACTTTTCAATTGTGAAATTTCCCCTATATTTCCATCATGTAATTAGTGCAACAAAAATTAAATTGTCACCATTTAAAAATAAAAAGTTGGGAACTGAAAACTTTTCAGTTTTCCTTACACCCATAAATTTGAGATTCTACTCAAAGTTCCTGTCTTGATTTTTGGCCTTGTATCTCTGTCCAATTCTTTCCTTCTGCAGCTGTTTGCTAGGTGCATTCTTATTTAAATAAAGGGGCTCTGTGGAGAAGACCTCAAGGGAGTAGAAGGAATAGAGGGCTGCAAAAGAGAAAGGGATGAAAGAGACTTTAAAAAACGAAACAAATATTATGAGTTTAAGTAGTAGCTCAAGAAACTTAAAGTTTGTTTTTATATTGTAGTGTGGGAATTGCTGGGGTCTTTGAGCACAGACCTGACTTATTTTATAGAATAAAAAATTTCTGAGGATGCAGTCCAGCTTTGGGTAGGGGTGGGGAATTCTTCTTTGTGAAAGGGCTGAAGGTTGAACAAATGGAAATTCACGATTTGGACTTGTGAATAGAAGCTCATGAAAATAGTGTTGGGGCTTTGGAGTTCTTAGAGATATACCCGCAAACCTGTTCTTTTCCTGATACAAATCATTATTTTAATGATTAGTAGAAGAGACTATCAGAAAAGGATTAATGCAAACAACTCAGCAACCTACAATAAAAAAAGAAAAAAGAAGCCATATACACACATGCATACATTTGTATTCTTTCTTTTCCACGTAACTTTTTTAAAAGACAGGGCCAACTTAATATTCCATTTTTCCATAGGCTGCATCAAGTTCCCCATGCTCAACTTCTTTCTTCTGCTTTTCAGCACCTTCCTATCCCTCACATTCTTTTATGGCAGAACACAACTCTCTCACTTTTTCTAACAAGAAACACACATTGCAGTTAAACAGCCGAGCCCATCGCCATACTCACGTCACAGGTCAAGCAAGATCACTTACATTTTTTAGGGGGTCACTTCTTCTCACTGGGTGGGATATGACCTTTTTCCTGTTCATAGGAAAGAAACCACCCCAGATGTTCACCACCCCTTCTCCTTTTTTTTCCCCCATCCTCTTTTTCCTTTACTGGCCAACACATACTTAGATTGATCTTGCTAGTTATCTTCCAGTTTGTTGACTAAAGATTGATCTTTATTTCTACCTAATGTAGTTTAAATAGAAAACAACAACAGCAAGAAGAAACAGCTGACAGAACACACTTTATGTAATAGATTCTCAGTTTTTAACCTGAATGCATAATTCTGAAAATGTCTTGGTATTTGCCATATTATAAAGCCAGGAGTAACACGTATGCTTCCCTGTGCCTGTGCTACCATCTTAATGCCTTCTAGAAGCTGCATTTTTCTCCTAACCATCAGCGTTTGTGAGCTGTTTAAGCTCTTAAGAATATATTTATTTGTTCTGTTCTTCCTCCGAGGGTTGTTCGCCCTTTTCTCTTTATTGACTAATGCAGATTTCCTCCATCTTTCAATGTCCTGTTTGGAGATTAGTTCCCAGAAAAGTGAACATTTGGACACGGAGAGAGAGTGTGCTGCCGTTTGGCTCTAGAGTTCACTGCCTTAATTCCTGTCATTTTCTTTGGACGAGCAATGCGACAGAATATCATACGCACCTTTACGATTTGTTAATTTCCGAGAGGAGCTTTGCTCTTTCACATGCCAGTTAGTGGTAAAATGATAGGTTCTTCCATTCATCAGATGAAGTAATGCTCTGTTACTCTTTACATTTGAAGGTAGTATGAGTGTTATAGTTGAATGATTATCAGCAAGAAAAAAATGCTTCTTTTATTTGAAGATTACTTCTTTGTCTTTCTTCACTCTGAGGATTTTAGGGTAACTGTAGCAAACTTTTCTTGAAGATTTTTTAAAGCTTTGTCTATGTCCATTAATATACAAATAATGGCTGTATCAGTCAATATATTAAGATTTGTAAAGACGTGACTATCACTATGATAAGCTAATCATGTTGTATAGCTTTCATGTCTTAGAAAAATATGCTTTGATCTTCAACATAAGCCCAATGTGATTAAAGTATTAACAGTAGGTCTAGGCTCCATGTTTTCAGATGAAATAAATGCCTCAATTTTGCTATGGTGAATTCTAGCCTACAGGACCTATTTGCTAGAAACTAATCATGCTTAGCTTTTTACTCATTGTGCTTTTAGTTGTATTTTCTGTACCTGGAGTTTCTACTATTATGTCTTGGTTGCAGCTATTTTCACACCATAACCCCCTTTAAGAGTCTAAATCAAAAGCTACAAATTCCTTAAAATCTCCTTTGTTTCCCCCTCTGTTACCTTCCCTCTATTTTTCCTCCATGCCCCTCTATCAAGGAAGAAGTATTTTTTCTCCCTGAACCCTGTAGTTGTTGTCTGTGCTTGCTTACTTAATGATATCCACTGTTTTTTGACTCACACAATGTCTTTTTTTCTTACCTCCTCTTTTTTACATGCTCTTAGCAGCCACGTAAGGGGAGAGATGTGTTGAATCCTCACTATAATCATTGAAACTCTGAGTTCAGCATTGGTCTTTAGTAAATGCTCATCTAAGAAATGGACATCCCCCTAGTTTAGGTCCTGGTTTGAGGCTGGGATTCAGAAATGAGTAGTTCAGACAGTTTTGTCCCTCCAGAGCTTCATGGTCTCCTTGGGGATATCAAGAAGAAAATGAATCATGGCAAAACAGTCTTATCAGTATTATCATAGAAGTATGAACTGGAGGCACAGATCAGAGAGAAAGGCACTCATATGTTCCAGGCAAGGCACTTTAATTCTGTCAGAAAAACAGTACTATTTATACAGCACATTATACATGCTATAGCACATCATATTAGATGCTTTATTTTGTTTTATATGGATGCAGTAGGCTCAGGGAGGCTAACTTGCTCAAGGTGAATAATGCGTAAGTATCAGAGGTATATTTTGAATTTCAAATATACCTGAACTTAAATTATAAAAAATACGAGGAGAAGAATGTAGCAGTTTGGGGGTGATGACAAGAGAGTGGTTAGAGACCAGTTTCAAAAGGAGGTAATGCTTTAGCCGAGTCTTGACAGACAAGTAGAAATAGCAAAGTAGGGAGGGGGGTGGGCCATGATGAGAGTAGATTTAAGGTGTGAAATATCTCGGGGAGTTAGAGGAAATGAAACTTACTCAGTGCGAGTGAGGCAGAGAGTGATGAATTAGAGGGGACGTTTAGTTCTAAGACTTTTTATTTCAACCCAATCATGACAGAGTTTTAAGTAGTGGAACAAAATGATTAGTATTGCCTGTTAGATTGGAGGTAAATATACCAATTGAGAGGCTATAGCCTGAAATAAGTGAGTGGTAATGATAATAGGAAAATATTAAGAAGATATAATTAGGGGATAGAATTGATCAGATTTGTTAGATGATTGAAATAGTGGGGAGGTACATATACTTTAGGTGATAAAGTATATGTTGAAGTAATTATGTATTCCTATAGTTTATATCGCATTGACACAATTATAAAGAAAATTGATGACCATATCTTCTGCGGTTACAATGCTTACTATACATAGCTAGTCTGTGTGTGTCTCAGTTTTAAACATGTTTTTAATAGCACAGAAGACATGAGTATGTTTGGCTTCCTTTATGGATTTACTACAATATTATGTTATGAAATATGATATTTTATATGAAATAAAATATGATATTTTGTATGAAAGATCATATGGATATTTTATTGAGTTATCTTGAATTATAACATTGTCCTTAGAAGGAAGTCATGTTAAAAATGAACTGAAATATGTCCTCTCCATACTGGATTCAGCAACCCCACCCCCACCCCCCAAATAATAAATGTTTAACCAATTAGAAGAGCCTTTCTGGCTATTTAGACTTCTTGTTAACTCATTATCCATTATTTAGTCTTTATGCAAAGCTCACTCATGTTTGCTGACTTCCCCGTCAACTGATGAACTGAATATAATTCTCTTTCCATGCCTGAAAATTATTTCATAAAAATATTCTTAGAGCAAATACACTCTTAATTGTTTGAAAATTGTTCCCATCCTCACATGATAATGATCAATATTGCTCTGGAAGGAGAATATGTGAGATATATACATATATATAATTTGTATGTCTTAGTCTCAACTTGTCGGCCAAGTGCACCACTTTGGCCGTAACTTGCCTGTGATGCACCCTGCAGGAAATCAAGAAAGAGTTGAACCTTTTCTTTCAAAATCTGCATGCTTTGGCAAGTATTCATGAGTCATTAGATGCTGAAAATTTACCACATTGTGCGGATATAGCCCCATTTCTGTTAAGATATTTGACTTGAAAGAAGTCCATTTAAAACTGCATTCCTAATGCCAATAACTACAATAGTAAAATGTAGCACCACCTAGGATTTATATACTCCCGTCCTTTAGAAGTATTAAAAGTATTTTCCGTTTTCACTGCTCTACATTCTTTAAAGCCTGGTGTCAGTGTGGTTGGTGTTTGATGGTATGTTCCAGTGACTTCATACCTGTGCTCTCTTTATACTGGGATTAGAAGTGTGAATAGAGGCTCTGGCCATAGGTCAAAATGGGGTTCTCTTTACATCAGTTCAGTGAGTATTGAGAAGGACTCATTTTTAATGGACTGATTGTGTGCATGCAGTGTGTGTGTGTGTGTGTGTGTGTGTGTGTGTGTGTGTGTGACAGAGAGAGAGAGAGAGACAGAGAGACAGAGAGAGAGAGAGAGAGATGTTGGGGGAGCACTGTAAGGAAGACAGGAATAGATAGATGTAATAAAAGGTAGTCTCTAAAACCAGTGTTATATTCCATTTTAAACAAAGTGCAGTAGAAAAACAAGGAATGGAAATTATTATTCCAGCTAAGGGATTTTAGAAAGACTATGGCAAGGTGGAATAGTGGAAAAACACTAGTTTGGGCTTCTTTCAAGCCCTGGGATAAATCCCAGCTTGATTAATTTTAATTTTGTAATGGAATTGTGGGGGCAGGTTATTTGTTTTTCCTGAGCCCGAGGTTCCTAATCTGGAAAAGAGAAATAAAAACACTGACCTCATGGATTGGGGCAGAGAGGAACTAGAGTATCTGTATTTGTAGACTATCGATCATTTTCTTTGTAATTTGTCTTTACTGCTGCTGTTCTATTATGCTTGTTATACTAGTTGCTATGATTGTTACTGCATAAAGAGGATTTAAGCCATGGCCTTGAATATGAAGAAGATTTTGAAAAAGAGATGAAAAAGGGGTGGACTGTGAGCAAGGGCGTGTTGCTGGGACAGTGCCAGGTGCTTGTCTCTCTGCTGCAGGGTGCCTGGTAGGAATTGCTAAAATCATAGACGTTCTGGCTGGAAAATTCCTAAATTTTATTAGACAAGATGATGTAAGTTGCCCTGTCTAATACCTTCCCACGTGTTTTCTATTGAGGAACTCATAAAATAGCTAGATAAGCTCTGGGGCTTGTGGAGTAAGGTGAAAGTTATATAAAAGTCTGTCTTTGAGGTTGAACAATCCTTCTGCCTCTGAAATTATGTAAACAGAGTCTGAATCTTGTCCCTCATATTGTATAAGTAGTTTCTGTATTGGTTGAAATGTTAAAGCTGGTGATACATGCTCATCTGCTGATAAAGTCTAATTCTGTAAGGAAAAAAAACCCTATTATTGTAGCTCAGATTGTTTCTGTGTCATAAACCTTACTTTTTTCCTTAAATGTTGCATTTGATAGACAAGCAATTGAAGAAAATATATACACAATATAACACTCTGATTTTGTCCAAATGAGATTGTATTATTTATACTGTGCACGTATACATATGTATGGATTTGAAGCCATAATTTTTAATGATTTCAAAAGATGTATATGATGTAGGGAACTCTGTGTAAACAACAACTATTGGTGGACATTAAGGTTTTCCAATGTGTTACCGAATTTTTACTATTAGAAATTAAACTATGATGACAGTGTTTCTAGGAGTTGTTTCTATATTTTTTACTATTTCCTTCCAAATAAGTTTCCAGAATTGGAATTCCTGAGTGAAATGTTGGAGTCATTCTTAGGGATACTGATAAATATACCACTCTGCTTTCTAAAAGTGTTAGACTATTATGCACTTCCATGAATGATGGATACTCATTTTCTGTATTTTCATACCCATAAATTATTTTAATTTGCAATTACTAGAATAGTGAGAATTTAGAACACATCATTATGATCTTTATTTGTTAACAGGAAGCTATAAATGTTTAATGTACAACCCCCACTGCATTATTTTTCTCCATAGAGAGTTTTACCATCTAAGTTATTAAATCATACATTCATTTTGCTTAGTATCTGTCTCTCCTCCATAAGGGCAATATTTGTGTTCATTTGTTTGAAGCTGTATCTTCAGTGCTTAGCGTATAGTACTTGCTAGGCATATAGTAAGTACTCAGTAAAATTTTCTCAAACAATGCCAGGAATTTTTATTTTTTTAGCTAATTTTAAAAATTAAAAATCATGTGAAGGTTAAAATTATGTTTTCATATTCATAATTATTAGAGCACTTTTTGGGATAAATTTCATGACTTTATTTTTCTATGCTTCTTTATCATGTATTAAATTATTATATGCAATCGCTCCATTATTTTCCATCTCTCAGGGTTTTTTCTTCATCAGCATGAAACTTTAGATAAAATTTAGTAATAAGCTCAAAAGTAATCAGAAAAACTGAGTAGTCAATGAATTGTCAGATATACTATGACTGTATGACTGTAGATAATATTTCAACACATCAATAATAACAAATTATAAAATATAATAAAAAATCTCATTTTCAGTAATAACAAACATATAAATGTCATAGTGCTAATACTAATGTAAAAAATAAATGTGTTTGATATATAGGAAGAAAACCCTAAAATTTTACTAATATTTTCTTTTAAAATGTGAATAATTTTTGATGAATATAATTTGGGGGGATGGGAAAGATGTTTATTTTAAAGGTGTTATGTATTTTAGTATTTATTTAGAAGCTGAAACTCATTCCTTTCTAAACATCATTGGGAACTGGGGTTTTACCAAAATATTCTAAATACTGAAGGGCGGGCTAAATAAAGAACAATTGGGTTGAAAAAGGAGGACCAGGAATATGGTTCCAAAGGCTGGAAAATCAGAGACCATACTGATGGAAATATGAATATTTAAATTCTTCTCTACCTTTCCTTATCTTATTCACTCACAGGCTTTTCTCATTCTCCCAAACCAACACAATTTCAAAAGCAAGCACAGAAAGAATCTCCATGATACTGTAGCATGCATAGGATGGTGCATTTCTCTAAATTAGAAATATTAGAAATTGAACTAAAAGTCATAGTAACAATATCTGGCTTTCCTCTTCCATTTCCCATGAATAGTAATGCTTAACTATTTACCTAGTCCCTCTGGCAGAAAATCTCAAGAGGCAGTCTTCATTTCTCCTCCCTTTCCTCACTCATATTCAATCAGCCATTTAGCCCACTGGAGCCAGCAATGTAATTGGTTCTCAACTGTGCCTACACCCGGGGAGCTTAACAAAGCACCCAGGCCCTGGATCCACTCCCCAGAGACTCCGCTTTCATGGTGTAGAGTGCAGTCGGGGCGTCACATATTTACAAATTCCCAGATTTTGAGAAGTTTAGCAAAGATGAAGTGCTGATCTGAGTACTCCAGGTTAAACCCCCTTAAATGCCTGCACAGTGTATTATAATGTCTTCCTGATTTGTGTCCTGTGTCCCATTACCTGTCCCCACTGCACAATACCACTCTTCTCCCCATTGCCTGGGGGATACGGCACAGATCCGATCTGCCTTCTAGTCTTAACACATGGTCGCACTCATGCTTCTCAGCCTTGTGTCCGTAATCTGCACTTGTAAAGTTGTGCACCCCTGCTCCCACCTTCCATGTTTCCCCCTCCATCCTCGAGTATTATTTTTTTCTTTTTGTCTTGTGAACTCCTGTTTTGACTCCATTTCTTCCCTATAAAGTTATCTTCAGTGAGGTTTCCTAGGCACTGCTAGGCCTCTAGCTCCTTTGACATTTGTTACACGGTGTTTTATTAACTGTTTATTTAATCCTTGAGGGTAGGGATTCTTCTTCATATCCATGTCTCTTCGACTTCCCAGCCCCAGCACAATGCCTATAAGAGTTCTTCAGTGTATTTGTTTAGTTGTAATATTATTTTATGGCTTGTGATGAGTTTCTTCCCTATTTGTACATAAGCAAACAATGTGAGCATTTTCTAAATTCTTATAGAAAGCATTCTGTGTTACAAGGATTGGATTATATTTAAGAAGTTATCTATACCTGTAAAATTGGAAAAGTAATACATACACCTGAAGAAAAGGTATGCATTGCACAATTATTCATATTGCAGGAATATACAATGAGATCCCAGGCTTATGAAGTTTCCTTTTGCAGCAGTGAATATAGTTGTCAAAGAAGCATTTGCTTTGTTTGTATTTCTTTGTTTTGTATGTCTATCTTTATGTATACATAGGCACATACCTTAGGTTTAACCACAAATGTTTTAATTTTAAAAAGATAAATTAAAAATTCACATGCCATAAAAAATATAACATGCACCATCTGAAGACCTTAAGTGTGTAAACATCATCTGACTTGCACATATTGTGATATTCTAAGTACTGGAGGAATTGCTGTAACCCAGAAAATGTGCAAAGCCTGGGTTTTTGTGTAGGTAAGAATAAATGAAATTCACTGTCAATATAATGGAACTAAATTATACTGAATAGCTTCCATTATCTGTCCTAATTTATACTTTCCAAGCTCTTTTCTTTTTTGCTTAAAAACAGCCTCTAGAAAAAAAAAAGTTAAAATTGTGTGTTCCTGGACCACTCATTCAGCAATTCCTAATCAGCAGGTCTGATGTGAGGACTCATAATCTGTCTATAACCAACATTCAGATGATTGTTCTTTTAATCATCGAGAAATTGGGGGAAATATTGACCTAGGTAATATTTATATATTTATTTATTATTATTTTTATTTTGCATGGGCAGGCACCAGGAATCCAACCCCGGTAGGGCAGGCAAAAAGTCTGCCTACTGAGCCACCGGGGCCCGCCCTGACCTAGGTAATATTTAAAATATATTTTTTTCTTTTCTTTAAATGGTCTAGTAAATTGGAATGTGGGTATATGTAACCAAGCATTCCAGGGTATCTATAGGAAAAGTTATGTTAGAAATCAAAAAGCAGCCTGGTGGCTCCATTCCTCCGTGTCGGTACATGGAAACTCAAGTTCTGCTACTTGAGGTCAGAACGCGCAGGACTTATTACAAGAGAAAGCGCACAGAGCCATTGAATCCAGGACCTGCAAGAAAATAATCATGAATTCATTTGATTTCCTCCCTTAGGTCTTAAGCAGTCCTACAGAAAGAAAAGTTCACTAGTTTTATTTTACCCAGCAGTTTCCTAACTTTCTGTATCTCAGAAAAATTTTCTGTGCTCTCCAACACTCAAAATCTATTATTATCCTACAAGAACAATGCTTTAAGAAATATTTTGGGACATGGTGGGTAGAAATACTATTCTTGTACCTGATGCTGCAACAACTACATAAAGTGGAAAATTCAGACAAAGAAATAGTCACGTGACTCTCTACCAAAGTCATATCCAGCTGTCTGTCCACTTTCAATTATGGTGAATTTAATTCTTTTTAGCAGAGTTCATTTTCTCAGTTTTTGCAAATCAATTAATTGAGGCACTGAAAAAAATTAGTCTTAAAAACTAGGATTCAGTACGTACCTATCTTTCTTTGAATTACTCTGTAGGCATGTTTTATTTCTCAAGGAATATAGTAGAAGCTTGTACCAAATTTTCCATAGGTAAACTCATAAAGCAATAAATATTCTTGAAGAAATATTATAGACCCAATACAGTCTACATATCAAATGCTTTTGTAAGTAGAACACTTAGATTTCTTTTTCAGAGATTTTGTATTCTTGCTAAGCCACAAGACATATATTACCGAAGTAATGACTAAGTTATTGGAGTAAAACTATACTTATTAGTAATATGTGGGCCTTTTTGTCTAAAATATATATATTTTTAAAGTGTTCTTAAAAATATACCAATTTTAAAAATTGAGCAAATTCAGAATATTAACCATAAAACCTTTATATTTTTAATTTTAATGATAAATAATAATTCGTTAATTAGTTCTATAAAGAAATACAATTCACACTTTAAATACTTCTATTTTATGGAACTGGCTTAATGGTGAAAAAGTACTGTAATCTTCTTTTCTTGGTGTAATGTAAATTAAAGAACTGGGAATATTTTAATGATTTGAAATATGAATTCAAGTTAATTTCTATGTGTATGAAAATACAGTATTAAAAGATTTAGTTTTTCTAAATAAAAAGGAAGAAGCAGCTTTTCTGCGACTCTTAAGATTCAGTAATAATAGGAAGAGAAAATATAAAGAGTGAATTTAAAAAATAAAATGTTTCAGTAGAGCCAAAAGTGTCAGGTAATGGAGCAACAACACTCTTAGCAGATTTCTGACTACCAGAGTTTTGGATCGAGTCCCAGCTTTAGAAGTTGGATGAAACTGGTGTGATGTTTGCCAAAACTGATGGAAGCTCAAAAATGTTTAAATTTTTTTTTCAATCCTCAGTTTATAAAACTGGAAGTATTCTTTCTTCTTCATGCATAGCTTTACTTTATTCCAGGATGATTTCATTCCTAAAATATATGACTACAGTACATTCAGTAACTTATTTTGAAGGCCTGTAAAAGGTGATGAAAATTGAACTGAAAATATGTGCATGAGAATCTCTATGAAAGCATAGGAAAATTACACATATATAAGGTTGAAGAAAAATTTCCTATTCGGTTTTCATGTGTAAAGAAGCAAATATGATACAGACTGATTTAGGTACAAAGAACTCTGCCTTTACTAATCTATAGAAGTTTTCATTCATCCTTTCCTACTTAAGGGAGATAAAAAGGAAAATAAGATCTCCATGGATTTCATACAAATGCATCATACCACAAGCTACCATCAGGAAGATAAGCTTCATGATAAGTAATAATAATCCACCAACACAATTCTAGCTCAACATTAAACTTGAGTAAGCAAATTTCTGTCTTGTATTTGTGCATTTTAAAATTAAAAATTTAATATTAGTTAAAGAATTCAAAGTTTAAAACATATTTTTTAAAGACTAGTGCTTATTTTTATTTCTAAAAATATTAATTTAACAAAAATGATGGCTTAAATTTCATTTTTAGAAACTTTCAGCATAGTAGTCAAAGTAGTCTTGACTCGATTTCCATCTCACCTATGAAATAAATATTATGAGCACATAGCTGCTGATTAATTAAATACTAATAGTTGGAAATGACTGAGATGCAGGGGGAGAACTTTTTAACACTGAAGATAGATTTGGTCAGAATTATAAGAAGACCATTTAGCACGCATAAAAATTCTTTTTAATGGTGATAAAATGCAACTAAACTATTCTTTGATAACAATACAGATACATGGTAAGTCAATGGAATGTTTTGTAGAGTTGAAGCGCCTACATATAAGCTGTGCTGGTTTGGATCTATTATGTACTCCAGAAAAGCCATGTTTTAATACTGGCCCAATCTTTTGGGGGCAACCATTTCTTTTAATCCTGATTCAATGTGACACACTCAATTGTGGGTGTGACCTTTTGATTAGATGGAGATGTGACTCCACCCATTTCAGGTGGGTCTTGATTAATTTACTAAACTCTTTAAGAGGAGAAACGTTTTGGAGAAACTTCAGAAATGACAGAAGCCTCAGCACCTACAGAGAGAGCAGGTATAGACACTTGGAGAACAGTTGCTTCAGAGAAAGAGACATGGATGTTTGCAGATGCTTGGAGCCCAGCAGACATCATCAAATCATGAGATGTTAAGCAAGCCAGAACCTGAAGAGAACAAGGGAAGCCAAGAGATGAAAGCCAGCCCTGGAGAATCAAAGTGAGGAACCCCCACAGGAACTGAGGCTGAAAGCACCAGAGCCCAGGAGCAAGGGACCAGCAGTTGCCAGCCACATGGCTACCAACTGATAGAGGTGTTCCTGACCCATCGGCCATTCTTGAGTGAAGGTAACCTCTTATTGGTGCCTTGAATTGGACACTTTCAATTCTTTAGAACTGTAAACTTCTAACTTATTAAATTTCATTTTTAAAGACCATTCCAGTTCTGGTATATTGCATTCCAACAGCTTGCAACCTAAACATAAGCATTCTTAAGAATATGCATATTGATGATAAACTACAGTTTGTAGTTGTATCAAATTGATATTACTTGGTTTTAAAGTAGAGTTTATACATTCTTGATATTTTGTATATAAACATTCAGAAATTGACTAAAATCTACCAGGATAGTAAGGTAGGGATAATAACTTACCATCTGTCAGGTAGAGGAGCAGATTATGATTTTTCTTGAAGGACAAGTAAGGACTTTAATGTTTTATATTCTTGAACAACGCAAATAATTTGCTGAAAATATTGCTTTAGCTGGTGTGGACATTTTGCTGGCAAACTGAATAGGAGTAGGAATGTCAGATATGGGACCTGTTTAATAGTAAAGTCACGAGATAAAGGTGGAAATACCTGGTTCTGAATCTTTTGATACTTTCCCTTAACTTTTGCCTTGGTACCCTGTTTTTAAAAAGCTCATTTAATAATCAGTATTTATTGAGTAATCAGTTTACTATTTTTTTTTTATTATTTGGTAATTACACACCAAGTTCATATACTTCCAGGCCCCCACTGAAAAGAAATAAAACAAAAACAACCCTTAATAATTGCATGGCCATATAGATCCCATGTATAAAATTTCCATTAACCTTTCTGAAATATTGAAAATAGCCAGTAGATACCCATTTACATCTTCATAGCCCCTTAGGACTCCATGTTGCTAATTAACAGACTGAGGAAGGGGCAGGGATGACAGTGAGAGATTAAAGAAGGTTTGAATTGAAATAATGCTCTTGAGAAGGAATAAGAAGAAAGAATTAAAAACAGAAAATTTGTCCTTTAAGGAAACTTAAAATATCATGTTTCCAATTCATGATTATAATACATATAAGGCAATGAGACTCTGTGAGATTAGAGTGATTGTTTTGCTGTTGTTACATTAACAAGAATAAGCAACTGAAAAGGTAAACCAATGGGATTGCTGTTTTCAG
Source organism: Myrmecophaga tridactyla (assembly GCA_004026745.1). Taxonomy (NCBI): domain Eukaryota; kingdom Metazoa; phylum Chordata; class Mammalia; order Pilosa; family Myrmecophagidae; genus Myrmecophaga; species Myrmecophaga tridactyla. Next base: position 1,873 of record PVIY010010080.1, on the reverse strand, counting down.
TCACAGATTCAGTAATGAAAATACCTCTGGATATGGCCATATCATTTTTTCTCGATTAACAAAATATTGTTCAGACATAAAAAGGAATAGAATTCTGATACAGCCATGAATAATCTTTGAAGACTCCATGTTAAGTGAAAAAAAAGTCAGGAGCAAAAAGACAATATTATATTATTTCACTTCTATGAAATAACTAGAATAATCAAAGCAAATTAATTGAGACAGAAAGTAGATTACAGGTTACCTGGGGCTGGGAGGCGGGGCTGGGGGAGGGTACAGAGAATGGAGAATTGTTGCTTAATAGGAACAGAGTTTCTGTTTTGGGTGATGACAAAGTTTTGGAAGTGGATGATGGTGTTGGTAGCACAATATTGTGAATTTAATTAATATACTAAAGAGTAAACATGAAAATGGTTCAAACGGGAAATTTTATGTTTTATATATATATATATGTTAGCACAATAAAAATTAGGGAAATAAAAATCAAACAGAAGAATTCTTTATTATCATGCAACCTATATATATGGTACCTCTAATAGTTACTCAATAAATATTTGATTATGGCTTTGAGATGGATAGGAATTTAACTTAATTTATAGTAAATTTTAATGGATTGATTATATTTTAATATGTATCAATATCTCTGGCATTATCTCTGAGTTAACAGGTTACCTTATATTTCTTAGGATTGGAAACGTTTAGAATATCTTGGAATATATTGCTTTAGCATTTTGGGGAGCAGGATATGACATTTTTACCCTTCTAATGCATGTAAGTTTTTGCCTCCAGTTTGTGTAGTCACTGCTCTTAAAGGCTGTCAGTGCCTGTTTCCTAGGGCGTATGTACCAGTTTCACCTCCCAACTTTTCTTACTGATTGAAATAGATGGGCAGGAAGCTATCTGCCATCCTGGTTGAAAACACAGTGTCATGTGATCCATAAGGAAAGGTGGTTCGTGGCTGAGGGGCAGTTGAACTGTTGTAGAAAGTATAATAAAATCTATCTCCGAATAACTGACCTGACACTATGTAAAATATTGACTGAAAATAAATATGGATTGATTTGGATGAATTAGTTGTTGGAACCATTCTGAAGGCAATTAATAAACCAGGCACATGCTTACCTTTTATATGAGTCAAGAAGAAATTAACATTCCTGATACATGGTTGAAAATGGTTTGAGTTGATTTGTAAGTCTTTTCCATATAAATAATGGCTCTGGTTATCTTTAAATGACTGCATAGAGCACATTTCAGTGCAGTAAATGTAGCTCACTGTGAATAACCAAATATATTTTTCCAAGAAACAAAAGGGAAGCAATTTTGAAAATAATTGTTCTTTTCTAAGTAAGAAAACAATGAAGACTAGCCCTAATTCACAAAACATTTGCCAAGTTTTTGCAAATGTTTTTATGTAATTCTCAAGGGATTACCCCTTACTGAGAAGCAAACTCCCAACCATTAAAATTCTCTGAAACTAAGTAAGTAGCTCTGTTGGGATGATTTAACCCAAGAGGTCAAAGAAAGTACCTTTCTAATTTTCTTTAAGTACTTTCTTTTATAAAGTGATAGTTTAAGCAAAAATTAAAGAGATATTGCTAAATTAGGTCAACGTTTAGACAGCACATTTCCAGATTGCACCCTCCTCATAATTTCCAAAATAGGCTAGTCTAAATTGAGATTATTGTTATAGCGAATCTTCATTTTGTTTCTCTGGATGTGATGCCATCTCTATCCATATTATGTCACACTAGCCATATGCATGAAATTTCCTGATTTTTTTTTTTTTTAAAGAAATGGGTAAGGGGACTTTATTTATTTATTTATTTTTAAATTTGCATATGGGCAGGAGGCACCAGGGATCGAACTCCAGACC